>BLSH010370337.1:460497-502782 GCA_018402905.1 Glandirana rugosa | reverse complement strand
CTATCGCTAATCTGTATTAAGCCTATAGTTTCCCCAAGTTACGCCCCTTCCCCTTGTATTTACACGAGAAAAGCGACTACTGGACAACGAAAAACAGTGGAGGGGAGAGCAGAGGTGTGGTTTGTAGAAGCGGAACGAAGTGTCTAAACCTTTATATAGTCCAGAGTTCCACTTGAACCTATTTAGAGTCCGTGAATTATAGAGCCAAAGGGGTTTATACCATCGATTAGAAGTCTGCGTGAAGGGAAAATCGACCTCGGGATATAGGTAGGGTATAAATCCTTAATGGGAGTGAGGGTTTTAACTCAGGAATATGGTCCGATTAATGGGTGGCTAAGCAAGGCGAAGATGTTTGGTGTGGAGACGAGAGGGGAGGTGACAAAAAGCAACAGGTCATCAGCGAAAAGAGCACATTTATGTTCCCCTTCCCCGCATTGAACCCCTTTGATATCCGAATTATGTCTAATCGCTATCGTAGTGACTCAATCGCAATTGCAAATATTAATGGGAATAAGGGGCATCCTTGCCTCGTACCCTTCTCGATTTGGAACCTATCTGAATAATACCCCTGTAGTTTAACCTGTGCACTGGGATTTGAGTAAAGGGAGTGAAGAGTCCCAAGGAATTTCGGGCCAAACCCCCATTTAGTAAGGACTTTGAAGATATATGGCCACGTGACCGAATCAAAGGCCTTCTGGATGTCAACGGAAAGGAGAAACCCCTCCTGAGGAGCTCCACTGTCCCACCGAGACCTCAGCAAGGAAATTACATTAATGGCCCTTCTTATTTGATCCGGACCCTGTCTCCCCGGGATGAAGCCCGCTTGGTCTTTCTGCACATATTGGGCAATGAAGGAAGAAAGCCTGTTAGCCAAAATTTTGGTTAATATCTTTAGGTCATTATTGATCAGTGAGATCGGTCTATAGTTACCTACCACGCTTGCATCTTTACCCGGTTTTGGTATTACAGAGATATAGGCCATGTTCAGGGCTCCATCCAGGGGAGAGCCGGTCTTTAAAGAGTTAAAAAATTTGGTCATATGAGGAGCCAAGGAGTGTGAGAATTTTTTATAATATATTGGTGGGAATCCATCCGGCCCTGGAGCTGATTTCAACTTGATACCCTTTATCACCTCCAATATTTCGGATTCGGATATTGGGTCTTCCAATAATTCCATATGAGATTTCTGGAGTTTTGGTATAGGTAAATTGTCTAAGAAATTGTCTAAATCAGCTTCGGGGCATGAGGTACGGACTTTATACAGTTCTATATAAAATTTCTGAAAAGCTTCCATGACATATTTCGGATTCTGAGAGAGAGTGCCGTCTGACGTTCTTATTTTCGGAAAATTGTGACTTTGGAACCTGGGGGAAATTTTAGTTGCCAATTGGGCACCGATTCTATCTTTGTATAGATAGAAGCGAGCTCCCGCCCATCTCATTTGTTTTTCTGCTTTAGTGGTTAGTGCTAGATTCAATGCCAAACGAGCTGATTCACGGTTTTTCAGAGTAATCTCTATGGGAGATCTTTTATGAGCCCTACTCAACGTTAGAAAATCTGACTGAAGTTTGGTTATATTTGCTCGCCTTTCCCGTTGCAATCTAGAGGAGGTTTGTATAAGCAGTCCTCTTATTACCACCTTATGTGCGGCCCATAGGGTTTCTGGGGAGACCATGGGATCAGCGTTCGTCCTAAAGTAGTCCTGAATTGCTTTGTCTATTATTGTGCATTGTACCCGGTCGCTAAGTAAAGCTTCATTAAGACGCCACGAGAATTGGGATTGAGAGCCTAAACCCCGTCGCATGGTCAGTACAACCATTGAGTGGTCTGAGACAGAGCAGTCTTTTATTATAGCTTTAGTCCCTAGAGGGATGTTGGGGATTGGGAGAAATATGTGATCTATTCTGGCATAAACTTGATGGGGGGCAGAGTAGTGGGTATAATCTTTAGAACGGGGATTCATTTCCCTCCAGATATCCACTAGGCCCAAACTATGAAGTAGGTTGGCTATATGTGTACTCTGCTTGTTGGGCTTCCTCCTGCGGGAGAGCCCCTTACGGGACTTATCCAGCTAGAGGTCAAAGGTCAGGTTAGTGTCCCCCCCCATGACCAGGATCCCTTGAAAGTGGGGTTGTAGCTTCTTGACCATAGACGAGAAGAAACCAGCCTGACCACTGTTAGGTGCATAATATGAGACAAAGGAGTATAGCACTCCATCTATTGTCCCCTTAACCAGTAAGTATCTCCCCTCCGGGTCACTATGAGACTCCGTCAGGGAGAACTTGGTGTATTTGGAGAAGCAGATTGCCACTCCCTTGGTTTTATTATGAGCCTTAGAGAGGTAAAATTGGGGGAAAAAGCTATGCAAAAAGGATGGTTTAAAGGAGGCTTGAAAGTGTGTTTCTTGCATTAGGATGACATCTATTTTATTAGATTGGTATTGGTTAAAAAGTTTTCTTCTCTTACATAGTGAGTTCAAACCCTGCACATTATGTGAGCAAATACGGAGAGGGGAATTGGAGTTATTATCCGCCTGCATGGACCAGAAGTGGGGGATACCCTCTGATTGAAAAAGATAATCTTACCTTGGCTGACAAGGTGATGAGCACTCGCCTCCCACAGCAGCTCTCCTCACGGGATGGATAGAGATTCCCGGATGACCTCGAGAGGAAGGAAGAGAAAGAGAAAGAAAATACAAAGAGCGACTTCACTGTACCTGGAAGAGTCAAGAGAACCTGGTTAGAGCCATTATATGCATCTGAAACAGCTGAACAGTGTCAAACAAGAACAATAAACCCTTTACCCCTAGTGACGGGGGGGGACCCATCCCTCCCCACCACCCAAACAACCCCAGAAAACCTTCCCTTAAAAAGGGCAGGTGACATTATCCTAGGGTGGAGCCTGTCAGATCCACACAGGGATAAGTTGGGGAACATTAAATCCCCTCCAACCAACCCGTAGATAACCATAGAAATGAGAAACTAAGTTTATCCGATAACGCCCGACCTCGGACGGGCATAAAGCATCAAACCCATTAGTTAGCCTCCGTCTCCTACAAGAGAGGGAAGCCCCAGCCATAAAAAAAAAAAAAAAAGAAAAAAAAAAGGGGGGAAAAAAAAGGGGGGGGAGGGTCCAGAAAACCTTTGTTGAGTGAAAGAAACATTAAGAGTCTCCAGGATAATAATTCAGCAGTTCTGCAACAACCGTTGCTCATGGATGAAGAAATCTCCCGATAGGTGTACATCAGGAAAAATATAAGTTCCGACCAAAATTGGGAAAGTAAGACCTTCCAAAAAAATGGGGCACAAGTTAGCATCAGATCTCTCAGGTCAAGGCGGTCTAGCTTCCTTTGATCTCTTGGCCTGTTGCCTCTGCCATAGAGGAGCAATGGGACTTGGCGGTGGAGGCCGCTTGGATGAGTTCAACGCTTTGGGAAGAGTGGAGGAGGAGGGAGACTGAGAGATTAAACCCAGGTGTAGAAGAATGCGTTCTCCTTCTGCAAAGGATGAGAAGCCAAAAGCTTTGCCGGCATGGGAGAAATTTAGACGGAAAGGGAACGACCACCGCTAGGTTATGGAGTGCTGAGCCAGAATCTGAAGCAATGGTTTCAGTGATCTCCGCCTCTGGATAGTGTATGGCGAAAGGTCAGCAAAAATCTGAATAGCGTGACCATGGAGGGTGAGCTGATCCTTGTTCCGTGCTTGTCGCATCACCTGTTCCTTGATCTTGTAATAGTGGGGTTTAACCACTATGTCCCTAGGGAGACCGTCCGGGCGAGGTGCTTGAAGCGCTCTGTGAGCGCGATCCAGCTCCAGGTGATGATCAGAGATGGTGGGGATCAGGTCCTTCAGGAGGGAGCGTACTTCCGCATCAATGTCCTTAAAGGATTCAGGGAGCCCCCTGATTCTAAAGTTATACCTACGAGACCTGTTCTCTAGGTCATCTATCTTGTTAAGTGCAACATCCAGTTGCTCATGCAGCTCTTGGATGCGGTCTGTGTTTTGATTAGCTTGGGTTATAACCTGTTCTGTCTTGGCCTCTATGGCTTCAATCCTGACCCCCAGCCGCTGTAGATCCGCTTGTATGGTGGTTGTAATCTGTGCAGCATTCTGAGCCAGGCTCCTGGTCAGCATTTGCGAAAACATCTCCATCATGGAAGGATAGTCAGAGGGAGAAGGCATGGGGATATTGGGAGGCCCTCCTAGGTGATCCGGTGTACACTGTTCAGGTCCCCTTAACATGGGAGAATGAAATGAGCTGCTTGCAGGGCCTGCCAGCAAGGAGACTGATGGAGCTGGGGAAAGCAAAGCCAGAGTCTTACCCGTATTAGGGCTGGGGGGTAAACCTGTGCAGAAGGGAAGGCTGTCCTGGTCCGCAATAGACTGTTCGTCCTCCGGCGTCTGTTCCTGTGATGCATGTGCCGGTGCCATCTTGTGGTTCGGGCCTCCTGTAGCCCCGGCCTCCAGTTGCCGGGAAAGGTCCCTCCGCGCTGCGGGAGTCGCCATCCGCGGTGACCTGAGAGCTCACCGGGATCCGTGGGGAGTGTAGCGGTCCCGAGTCGGGCGGTATCGGAGCTGTAGCGGGTTACTTCGGTTGGAGAGAAGCGGAGCTCTCAATGCATGCGACTGCACCGAGCGCCGCCGCGCATGCACCCTCTCAAGGACTTTTTTACAGCCATTTTTGTGCCTAAAAGTTCGGGTCCCCATTGATTTCAATGGGGTTCGGGGTCCAGGTCAAAGTTCGGGTTCTGTCCGGACCCGAACCCGGACTTTGTCCTGGAGTTCGGCCGAACCAGCAGAACCCGAACTTCTAGAAGTTCGCTCAACTCTATTTACAACACAGTATAGTTCAGTCTTCTCTCTATATACAATGCATTGCTCTCTATATACACCCCCTATAGCTGGTGGTATTCTGCATTGTTACTGTATTGTTGGGATTTGTAGTCCTCTATACAGTGGTGGAACTAACAGGTTTTTTTTCCACCTCTCATTATATACACATATTTTCTGCTAAATCTCAGCATATAAACAAGGAAAAATAAAACATTCCAAATTGTTGTACACCAATGGGATATTAGGGTTAATCACTCATCAGATCTCATGGTTACCACTCACCTCTCTGCACACCACTCCCAAAGTGATTCTATAGCTGCCCCAGCATCAATTAAAAGAGAAACCTTACACACAGCAGGGAGCAATGATGAAAATTCAGCCACAGTAACTCCTTTTTGGTGGGATAACTATTACACAACATAACTGAACCAGAAATTGCAGCAGACTTGCAGAATGTTTGCAAAGAAAGTTGATCTGGAGTCATACAATGCATTGCAGGGTGTTCTTCCAAAGAAGTGGGGTTCTTTAAATAAGTGGGCGCTTCTGCTCTTGCATCCATCCATCCATCCATTCATCCATCCATCCATCCATCTGAAAGCTTCTTCTCTCTCTTCACAGGTATGTCTGCATTGATGGTCACTCCACCCAAAAACTGAAACATTGCTATTTGCCTTTGTTTATGCCTTCTAACATTGTTATGTCTGCATTGATGGTCACTCCACCCAAAAACTGAAACATTGCTATCTGCCTTTGTTTATGCCTTTTAACATTGGTATGTCTACATTGATGGTCACTCCACCCAAAAACTGAAACATTGCTATCTGCCTTTGTTTATGCCTTTTAACATTAGTATGTCTGTTTATACTAGCTTTGTCTTCCTTAAACTGAACACTGAATGCCTGCTTATATGTGACTTTGGTAATCTGCTTTTGTCACTGCTGTTTAAAATACATCTGTAGGATTTCTTCTGTTCCCCGGGCCTACTTCCCCTCACTTCTGCCACCTCCATAGAGGCTATGGCAATTTCTGATCATTCCCCCATAACCATAGAACTGTCAGGGCTACTAGCCCCCCGTCTCCCACAGACCCGGAGATTTCCTTCTTATTTAGCTGATAATGAGGAGCTTAAATGTTCTCTTCAAACGGCCTGTGCCGAATACTCTGAAGCTAACCAAGCACATTTATCCTCAACCTAATCTATTCTGGGAGGCAGGGAAAGCTTATCTCAGAGGGCGCATCATCTCATTTACTGGCCATTACAAAAAGCTAGCGCGTGCGCATTATGTACAGGCCAGCGAAGCTCTCCGCCAGGCACACAGCAAATTGTTGACTTCTCGCACGCCAGCCAATATTCAGACCTGGCAAGTAGCTAAGCAAACATTCGACTACTGGTCTGCAAAACACGAAAGTGCCAAACACTCCTACTCTACACTTATGTTTCATAAACATGGTAATAAAGCAGGCAAACTACTGGCCAGACTTTGCTCTAAACGCTACAATCCCACATTCATTGGAGCACTGCGGGACCCAAATGGAAACATTGTCAAGAGACCCTCTGAGATCAGCTCCCTTCTCTCCCACTTCTACTCCTCCCTTTATGCGGAAGACCCCATTGACCCGGCAAAGGCCTCTGATCTCCTTGCAGGGATAGACCTCCCACCCTGTCCCCCGAGCAGCTGGAAAGTCTGAACGCTCCCATTACCCACGAACATGTGCGAGCCACAATCAAAACTCTTGCGACCGGGAAAGCCCCAGGACCCGACGGACTGTCCGCAGAGTTCTATAAACTCACAGCTGAGTTTATCCCAGACACCTTAACCCGAGTTTTTAGTTCAATGTGGGCGGAAGACCCTTACCTGCCTTCAGGGTCCCAGGCATATATCAAAGTGATTGCTAAAAAAGACAAAGACCCTCTCCTCCCTGGCTCCTACAGGCCCATCTCACTCATTAATGTCGATGCTAAACTTTTATCTAAAATATTAGCTTAGGCTTGCGAATCTCCTTCCTTCCCTTCTCCATCATGCGCAATCAGGATTTGTGCCCGGACGCTCGGCTACCCTCAACATTCGCAAAGTCTTGATTGCCCTTGATTATGCCAAAGCTCACCCAGACCAGGATGTAGCCATTATATCACTTGATGCCGAAAAGGCCTTCGATAATATTAGTTTCGCTTGGCTCTTTATGGTCATGAGAGCTTTTGGCATACAAGGCCCCTTTCTCCAGCTGATCCAAAAAATGTACGCTGCCCCTACCGCACGATTAGTCACTCCCAATTTTATGTCCCCGGTCATTCGGCTCACAAAAGGTACACGCCAGGGCTGCCCCCTTTCCCCTCTTCTATTCAATATTGCCCTGGAACCTCTCTCCAGGATTCTCAACTCCCCGAAAGGAATTAGTGGTATCTCCGTCGGCAACCAAACTCTTCAGTCTGCACTTTTCTCAGATGATGTCCTTCTATTTTCCTCGTCCCCACCCGCGGACATCAAAATCCTGCAGGACTTGCTCGCGACATTTCGAGCATGTTCGGGCCTCAGGGTCAATTTTGATAAGAGCGAAATTTTGCCCCTAAACCCACGCCTTGCTGGAGCATGGACGAAATCATCCCCATTCATGGTTGCAAAGCAGCACATAACCTATCTCGGTTTACGGATCGGCAAGGAACCCTCTTCTCTGTATAGTTTGAATTTCCCCCCAGTCATAAATAAGATTGTTCGGGAGTTGGAAGCATGGGGGGCCCTCCCCCTCTCACTCTTCGGGAGATGTCATCTGTTTAAGATAGTATCATTTGCTAGGTTACTTTACCCCCTTCAAACTTTACCTCTGCTGCTCAAACACTCGGACATTATTAGGATACAGACGGCCCTCAATGCCTTTTTATGGCAGGGCAAAAAACCCAGGATTGCACTCCAAAAACTATGCCTCCCGAAGAGTGAGGGAGGTGCGAGCCTCCCTAATATTAGATTCTATAATCTAGCCTGCTTAATGCGACAAGCTCTAGACTGGCTATCTGGACACTCTAGGTACTCTAATTATATGTTGGAGGGAGCCCTGGTGCGCCCACTTAACATCCAGGCTGTTTTGCACTCCAAACTGAGCGTACTACCCGGCCCCCTGAGATCTAATCACCTAATCAAAGACACGCTTATAGCTTGGCGGGAGGTGCGGCGGCTCCTGGGCTTACCCTCCAACATATCCGAATACCTCCCTATCTCAGGCAACCCCATGTTCCCCTCCTCCCTGAATACCTCAATGTTCTCTAAATGGTCAGCTCTGGGACTAAAGACAGTATCTCAAATCATTAACCCAATACACGGAACTATCAAACTCTTTTCTCAAGCATCAGCTGAATTCAGCATACCGCTGTCTCAAACTTTCTATTACTCTCAACTAACCAGCTATCTCAGGTCCTATGGCTCCTTCCGCAAAGACTGCTGCAAAAAGTCCTTTATTGACCTCTTAATATCAAAGGGCCAATACTCTATATCAGACATCTACTCAAACCTCATCATCCATCAGGCCTCTAAATATTCTTTGGCCCCTTTCCAGGCTTGGACGTCGATACTGGACAATCAAGAGGCTCCCTCCCAAATTTTAGTAGGCTACCAAACTATCCGGAAGCTAATAATATCAGAAAAGTGGCGAGAGACCCAATTCAAAATAGCCCACCGTGCCTACCTTCCATTCTTCCGCAGTACAGCAATGTACACAACTTATTTGCCCTTGGTGCTCGCTCATGAGGCCTACTCTATACCACAGACTATGGACCTGCCAGAAAGTGTCTGCATTTTGGGACAAGGTAAAGAGATACATAGACTTAGTATGCTTCATCAATCTCCCCAAGCACCCAATGCTGTACCTTTTCAGTGCTAACCTGCCACAAACCCTATCGCAGGATCAGACACCAACCCCTCTCCCACATTGGGTTCACATCTGTCTCCTGGCTGCCCGCAGGGCCATACTTCTCTCTTGGATACATTCAGAGCCACCCCACGTAGCTAAGGTGAAACAAATCTTAAGAGATCTCTTTCTTGTCGAAAAACTTGATCCCATCACACAGGACTGCAAACCCGCAAAGCGCTTCTTTGCTAGATGGCGGAATTTCATCGTACACTCCTTCAACCAGTCAGAGATTGCGGAGCATATGTTCCCCTTCCGCCTATCCACCTTGTATCTCTGAGCTGAGCTGACCAATACTTTAGGCAAATTGAAAGTTAACGTCCCACCAATCAGCAATTCATCTCCTTGGCCCCCTTGACATTCCTATTAATCCTATTAATCCAAATATTCCAAACAACTTTTTAGCCTTTGACCCCACAACATTGTCATTTAAGTCTGTATCCCCATGTATGTTTCTGCCCCCCCCGTTATCTAAGATATCTCCTTCCTGGCTTCCACTCCTCAGGTTGTGCTTATATTTTTCTTTGGAATCAGGTTTCTATCACTATACATTATGTATCTCTCAAGCCTTTATAACCATAATCAAATCTGGTTCAGATAATTCTATCTACTAAAATTTCCCTTACTGTTGTATGGTAATTTGCTGACATACGAATATCTATGTTTCAGTGTAATGACTTATGTTCATCTGTATCTTGTTATCAGCTCTCAATAAAGCTCTTTTGAAACTTAAAAAAAAAAAAATACATCTGTAGGCATGTTCCTAACATTATGATGTTTATTTAGCCTATAGCCTTATCTAAATTTATGGTTTCTCTTATCTTTACAATCTTGGCCTTTGTTGCATTTTGATTGCAGTGTTAGAGAAAATTGAGTACTGTCCGTGATACTTTTTTATTTTATTTGCACTAACATAACATTTTTTCAGGACAAGCTTTCGGGGTATCTCCCCTTCTTCAAGGTCCAAGCAGTACTCAGTTAACTGCTTTTTCATATGGCTATATCCAGCATCTTCCATATTGATTGAGGTAATTGTAGCCATATTAGTGCAATTGTGCCAGAGAAAATTGAGTACTGTCCGTGATCCTTTTTTTATTTGCACTAACATAACATTTTTTCAGGACAAGCTTTCGGGGTATCTCCCCTTCTTCAAGGTCCAAGCAGTACTCCTTTACATCTTCTTTATGAATGGAGATTCAGTTTCTTACATATGCCCATTGCTGACTGGTTCTCTTTAACCAGATGAGGACCACCCCACGTACATTTACTGCGGCAGGGTGGCTGCTCTGTGCAGAATCATGTACAGGTACGTGACTGTCCGCCGGGACCTGCCGATTGTTCGAGGCACAGGCAGAACGGCAATCTGTGACAACACTGTGATTGCAGTGTTAGAAGTTTGATGTGATAGCTGTGTGTCTAATATCATCTCCTAATTGATTAATTGTTCACCTCCACCCCCACCCATCACAGTATAAAACCAAGCTTTGCTTATGGGGGATAGCATTGCAGGGGGTTCTTCCAAAGAAGTGGGGTTCTTAAAATAAGTGGGCACTTCTGCTCTTGCACTTCAGCGATTTGCACAAAGCGCATACTAACAAGAAACTACTCAAACACCAGACCACAGGTAACCTAATTTCCAAAACATCACACTTTCCTCTCTGAAACGTGCATACCTCACCTCTCCTTTTCACAACAGCAGCCTCTCTCCTCAAACTATCTTTTCTTCAGCCCTCTTCCCCACCCTACAATCTCTACATATCATCCTCACTTCTCCCCTCTCCCTATTACTGCACTCACCACCTCTTTCTAACTCTATGTCCACATGCTAGCCAAACCAGGGTGCTCAAGCATGTCCCCTCATATAAATCATATTCCCATGTTGCCTCCCTCTCTCTTCAGCTTCTCCTAACATCTGGAGATATCTCCCCAAACCCTGGGCCTCTCTCATTTAACCACACCCATTACCACCACCCCAAACCCTCTAACAGTAGTCGCAATCTACTCAATTTAATTTCCATCCCCCTTCTTCCCAAAACCAGCATCCCCTTCTATGCCCTCTGGAACGCCCATTCTGTCTGCAACAAGCTCACTGCTGTTCATGACCTATTTGTCACTAATTCCTTTCATCTACTTGCTATCACTGAAACATGCCTACACAAATGCGATTCTCCTTATCCTGCTTCCCTCTCCCATGGTGGTCTTCTCTGGACTCACTCCCCTGGGCCTAATGGACGCAAGGGAGGTGGAGTGGGATTCCTTCTATCCCCACTGAGCACATTTCAGGTTCTTCACTCTCCTCCCTCTCTTTCCCTCTCATCATTTGAAGCCCACTGTATACATCTATTCTCTCCAACCTCCCTAAGAATTGCTGTGATCTACCAGCCTCCTGGACCACTGTCAGCTTTCCTTGATTAATTTTCTGCCTGGCTACCCTACTTTCTATCTTCTGAAATTCCCACAATCCTTCTTGGTGACTTCAACATCCCAGTTAACACTAACACTACTGCTACTTCTATCTTCTCCTATCTATGTACTCCATGCAACTTCTCCAACAATCCTTTTCCCCTCTCCAACCACCACTTTATTAGGTTCTCTCTCTCCCTGTCTTGCACCACCCTCCCCTCCAATCGCCTAACCATCTCCCGTAAAAACCTTTGCCAACTCAACTCTTCTCTCCTCTATTCTGCTACTGACCACCTCTATGAAAACATCTCACCCCTGTCCTGCCCCAACCAAGCCACCGCCATCTACAATAAATCCCTGTCCTCCACCCTGGAGGAGCTAGCTCCTCTCACCACACACAAAATCAGGCCTCGACCCCTACAACCCTGGCAAACAGACAACACCAGAAACCTCAAAAAGCGTAGCCACACCCTTGAGCGTCTGTGGCACAAGACTAAGTCTCTCGAAGACTACAACCTATACAAATCTGCCCTCCATAAATACAATTCTCGCCTCCACACAGCCAAGCAGACATATTTTACCACTCTTATTAACACCTCATCTAGTCCCCGTCAACTCTTCTCTACCTTCAACTCCCTACTTGTCCTCCCCCACTTCCATCCACTAACACACTCACTGCTCAGGAGATTGCTAATCCCTTCAAAAGCAAGATTTACACAATTTGTGATGAAATCTCCACTCTGCAGGCATCTTCCCCAATTAACACCCCATGTCAACAAGCACAATCGACATTATCCTTATTCAAACCTGCTACTATTAACGAGGTTGCTAAACTCCTTTCTAACGCACACCTAACCACCTGTCCACTGGACCCTATTCCCTCTCAAAAAGCTCTGCTCACCCTCTGACTCTAACCTACACTCTCTAACTCATATCTTCAATCTCTCCCTCTCTTCTGGCATCTTCCCCAATGCTCTAAAACATGCACCAGTCATCCCCATACTCAAAAAGCCATCCCTGGACCCTACTGATCTTAACAATCTGCGCCCTATCTCCTTGCTCCCCTTATCCTCCAAACTCCTCGAACGCCTAGTCTACAACCAACTGATTCACCACCTTGTTAAGAACAACCTTCTGGACCCCCTTCAATCTGGATTTCGCCCCCAACACTCCACAGAAACTGCCCTTCTTAAACTCACAAATGACCTACTAACCGCAAAAACCAACGTACACTACTCTGTACTCCTACTCCTGGACCTTTCAGCTGCCTTTGATACTGTTGACCACCCCCTCCTCAAAAAAAAACTCTACTCCCTCGGTCTCCGTGACTGTGCTCTTCAGTGGCTCTCATCCTACCTATCCCATCGCACCTTCAGTGCAACGTACAATTCTACCTCCTCCTCTCCTCTCCCTTTCTCTGTTGGAGTCCCCCAAGGTTCTGTTCTTGGACCTCTCTTATTTTCAATATACACCTCTTCCCTGGGCCAGCTGATAGCCTGCCCCGGCTTTCAATATCATTTCTACGCCGATGATACCCAAATCTACCTCTCCACCCCCCAACTCACTCCATCAGTCTCCTCACATATCACTAACTTATTGACAGACATATCTGCCTGGATGTCACACCACTTCCTCAAACTCAACTTGTCTAAAACTGAACTCATAACATTTCCTCCCCCACGTGCCGTTTCCCCCGACTTCTTTGTCAAGAGCAATGGCACAACCATCCACCCATCCCCACATGTTAGGGTGCTTGGTGTTATCCTGGATTCTGAACTCTCCTTTTGGCCCCACATCCAATCACTTTCTAAGGCTTGCCGCCTCAATCTCCGCAACATCTCTAAAATATGTCCCTTCCTAACCAATGAAACCACAAAGCTCCTGATTCACTCCCTGGTCATCTCTTGCCTCGACTACTGCAACTCCCTCCTCACTGGCCTACCTTTAAATAGACTATCCCCCCTCCAGTCCATCATGAATGCCGCTGCCAGACTCATCCACCTTACAAACCGTTCAGCGAATGCCACCTCTCTCTGCCATTCCCTCCATTGGCTGCCACTCGCCCAACAAATTAAATTCCAAATACTAACAATCAGCTACGAAGCCACCCACAACTCTGCTCCCAGCTACATCACCAGCCTAGTCTCAAAATACCAACCAAACTGTCCTCTTTGCTCCTCCCAAGACCTCCTGCTCTCCAGCTCCCTCATCACCTCCTCTCATACTCACCTCCAAGACTTCTCCTGAGCCTCTCCTATCCTCTGGAACTCCCTACCCCAATCTGTCAGACTGTCCCCAAATCTATCCACCTTCAGGCGATCCCTGAAAACGTTCCTCTTCAGGGAAGCCTATCCTGCCACCACATAACAACTACACTCCTTATTTTCTCAATCAGCTCATCCCCCACAGTTATTGCCCTTTCATATCATTTAACCCTCCCTCCTAGATTGTAAGCTCTAATGAGCAGGGCCCTCTGATTCCTCCTGTATTGAATTGTATTGTAATTGTACTGTACTGTTGGCCCTATATAAATCCTGTATAATAATAAAAAAATAATAATAATACAATGCAGACTTGCTCCAATTGTGCAACAAACTTGTGAAACTTGGCATGTCTAGCTATAGCTTAGCAAATAATTTTCAAATTTGCAGCACAATTACTTGCTATCTGGGTATGAGACCTAGATGGTGGACACCTATATGCATGTTAATGCACTGTGTTCTTGATGGCTCTCATTTTTAGTACCATTCTGGATCTGTTGACCAGTTATGTTTAATGACGACTTTGTGCACCATTTGGTATCTCTGGGTGGCACTTTGGTGGAAGTTATACGCATCTATCTGGACATCACCAAACGTGTTAATTTCACACAATTTGTAAGTTAATGCATATAGAATAAAGTTAATTTATTTATGTTATTGTGTAAGTTTTTTGGAATATACTGTATACTATGTGAATATATTTTTGTTTTCTTAGTTGCTCCATACTCACAGCATCCCCTGAATCCCCTGAAGAAACCGACACAGGCGAAACACATCGGGATGGAACGAGTCAATTTTCCCTGCCTTAACTGATATTTGTTTCCTCCTTATCGGTTAATTATTCTATGCGAGTGGATAATGCTATTTGCAGGAGTGTTGATTATGCACTATGTGTGGACACAACTTTTCATGATTTTAAGGGGTCAAACCCCTAATATGTTTTTATCTTATCTGTATAATAAAGGATCTGGCTTTTATCTTATACATTTGGATTGTTTTTCCAAGAGGGGGTTTCAGCACCTATAAACTCCCACCTTTTTTGCATTTATGCATCTAACACTAAATACATGTACTATATATATATAATGTTGTACCTTCCAAACAAACTTTTTTGTAATTCCGTAAGGACTCATGGGCATTGCTTGGCCTGCATTTGACATGCGTTTGGAAGACTAATAAAATGTAGGTACCTAACAGTTCTGAGGCTGTGTTTTACCTGTTTTGTGTTGTGGTGTGGTTTCTCGGGAACCAGCATGTCCTATTGAGGTGTGTTTGAGCTGCATGCAAAGCATGCAAAGGCTGCTTTTTCTATTTAAATGCGGTGTTTGACAAGAACACCCATTGACATAGGCCTTAAAGAAACTACTGTGATTTGTACATTTCTGCACATGGCACAACATGCTTTTTGGGCTATGAATCACTATCATAACCTAGATCCAATGAGTAAGGAGCTGATCCAGGAAACAGTAAGCTCATCCAGGAAGCAGCAATGGTAAACTAGGAAGGGACAGAGGAATCTTTCAGACTAGCAGAGGTGTGTTTCACAAGAAAGGCTGGACAAAAATACAAATCTGTTGGCAGATAACAATCAAGATAAATGCATTTGAACTGTGTTTGTCTGAAGTTTCACTTTACATACTCATGTCACCTGGATGATATGTTATATCAGACAGATACAGATAACTGATTGCTAGTGGACGTTGGCAAACAAGTGCCAACACATGCCAAAATCTTGTCATTGTCAAACATATGAGGATTTCAGCTTTCATCTAACAGTTCTGATTCTAGTTAGGTGAGGCAATGATAATACCCAAGAAAACACTACAGCACTGACATTGTGCCCATCCTGTAGTAATAAAATGTAATGTAGCAGGTTAAAAAAAGAAGTATTGCAAGATACTTATTTCCGGAATAAAATTATCAATTAGCGGAAAACTGGCTGACACTATGGTGCTGGCAAGGCTGCTTTCAGTTGTGGGCTGGAAATCCACAATCTGTAATATAAGAAGGGAAGAGAAGAAAGTGCTGGCTTTCTCCTCCACCAAGGACTACCTCACAGCTCCCAGCTTATTACAATCCACTGCGGACTGTCATCCCGTCTCTCTCCCCCTCACCCACTTGTGAGTTCCATTTGTTTTATATTGTTTTTTACATAATAAATTGTGCTACACTATGCAACTTTGGTGCTTTCTTCCCTTCACTTTGAGGCAATGATAATACTATGTACATTATAGCCAAATGTTTCCCAGTACCACACACCAACATAGTGAATCACAAAGCAAAGTATCACAAAATGGTTTCAGCTGGCTCTCCACCTATCAGGAAAGCCCCTCCACCATGTTTTACCTGTCTGAGACTTAATCATACTTAATCAGACCTTTATGATTAAGCCCCTACATGGGTGAAACATGTTCGAGTGCTTGCTTGATGGATGGAGACCCAGCTCAAGCCATTTTGTGAACCTTTGTTTTGTGATGTTGGTGTGCAGTCCTGGAAACATTTGTGGCTATATGTTTGTGCTTGATGTGCTCCTATCAGTGACCGAGCAGCAGTGATTGAACCGGGCGGTACAAATGACAGGAGCATGTGGACGATCATGTGAGAGTCGACATTATCCTTCAAACTTCTGCAGCTATCTCCTGCCAACACAACTGTTGTCTCCTACCTCTACCCCAAGTCTGTAAATGTCAATAGGATTACAATTGCTTTCAAATCCTACTAAAATATAGATAAGGAATTGTTTAATATGTATAGATAATATATAACACCTGTTTATAGGTATAATCTTTTTTTTTTAATAAAAAAAGGTGTAATAAAAATGCATGCTCAGATTATCTCCTTCTGCACATTTACGTCTGAAAACAAAGGAAGGCAGAGAGACCAGTGCAAGTTCCTCCCCGCCAGCACTAAGACAACACACAGAGGCACAACACAAGAGGCAAAAGGTCCAACCTGGCTATTTACTTGTTTACCCAAGAACAATTGGCTGGGTCTGTTTGCTGCTTACTGCTGGCACCAACAGACATAAGGATTGTTCCTTGGTTGCTCAGATCTAACAATTATTAATGACCTTATAGATCTGATCAAGTGCAACATTTTGTTATCTATTTTAAAGTCTATACAGGTGGTCCCCGGGTTACAAACATCCAAATTACATGTGACTCATACTTACAAATGGAGGGAGACAACAGGAAGTGGTAGGAAATCTACCCCTAGGAAGGGAAATTTACTCCTGTAAGAGTTATCATGGGAAAAAGATGTCTCCACTGAAGGTTGATCATCAATCCTTGTTTCCACAACAACCCAAAATTTTCCAAATCCAATTGTAACATGGACAGAAAGTGAGGTGAAATCATCTGAATAAGGGCGCAGACAGCAAAACAAATGTTACAGGGGTGGTAACCCTTCCCTATGCTATCTCCAAAAACCTTAAAAATATTTTTTTTGCCTTGGGTTACACTTAAAAATGTACCTGTTCTGACTTTTATTTTATCCATTACAGTTTTGTTTTAGCCTAAGTAGTCTTTATCCTTTTCCAAATATTATATCAGAAATTCTGTAACTTATAGAGAAAAAAGTAATTAATTATCCTGAAGCCAACCTGTTAGCACTGATGGTGTTTGTGACTAGAAGTATGATTGCAGTAATGATATACAATCAGTACAGCCAAGGCCATCAGTAATATAAACCATGTGTAAAAGTGACAAGGTGTGGAATTCATCTCTATTCCCCCCACTTTTTTACCATTGTCTTCTTTCCCTTGATGTTGTCCACCCCATCATCACCACCACTCCTTCATCAGAGAATCCAAATTAAAGCATAAGCAGGCTTATTTATTACCTTACATTTTATTTGTGGGTCAACACTGGTATCAGTGGTGTTGATGCACAATTAAAAAGCACCAATAAAACACATTAGAGACGTTGGTGTACATGGACAATTTCTTCTTTGTGTGGTTTATAATGGGTTCTGTTATATTGCTTTTGGCATCGCTCAAAGTATATGTGAAAGCATATCTCTGTGTCCCAGAGCAGGAAGTGTAGGCTTATCTTAATACCAATCCAAAGGGCTAATAAATGTAAAGAGGAAGGGAACGTCGATACTCCCGACCAGCCCAGGAAAATAAACGATACAGAGTGGCCTCAGACTACATCACACACCCTTATGCATTTCACCTCGCCCACCAGGGCTTAGTCCTAGATATAGTCTTAGACTAAGCCCTGGGGAAGGTGGGGGGGGGGGCAAATGCATCAGTGTGTGTGATTTGGTGGAAACATTTAGTCAGAATATGCTCCGTATGGTTTATTATGGGTATTAGGAAATATTAGAACCACACTATTTTTGATTTTAAGCTTCCTTCAAATTTGTTACCACCCTCACAACCTACCAGACACTGATCAGAAGCAAAACATGGTGCGTTGTCTATTGCTACTTGCCCTGTGAAGACGAGAGATAAATAGTGATGTCTGCTAGCTGTAACTGAAAAAGTGAGAAAGACAACCAACTACCAAAGTCAGACAGCTGTTTAGTGTTAAAAGACCTGTTGGTAGTTTATAGTGAAATAAAGAGTACTGAGTTAAGTGAAGAGTTTTACAGGACAGAAATATGACTCCAGATGTGTGTTGCTGCTGATAATCTGCTGGCCACAGCCCCTGCTGGCACTAACTAGCTGGCTTTTTTGTCATTGTGGTTGGTGGACATGTCCTTGAAGTACGCATATTTATTTTTAAAGTGAAACTTAGAGAAACAAAGGTTTATTTACCAAAGGTGAATAGACTATTCACTTTGCAAGAAAATTTGCCCCAGAGCTTAGTGAATGGGGTAAAACTTCACTTTGCAAAGAAAGCATTTTTGCTGGAAGATGAGAAGATGATTGGATGATGGAGGTCATCAGAGTTGTAAATGCACATATCTTTCAGTCTGAAACATGAGTCTCGCACTCTATTGCAGTTATTTTTCTAATTG
Organism: Glandirana rugosa; assembly: GCA_018402905.1. Classification (NCBI taxonomy): domain Eukaryota; kingdom Metazoa; phylum Chordata; class Amphibia; order Anura; family Ranidae; genus Glandirana; species Glandirana rugosa. The sequence goes on along the minus strand of BLSH010370337.1, from coordinate 484,424 downwards.
TCAATTTTAAAAGAATGTTAGCTTTGCGGTAAATAAAACAAAAAAAAACAATTTTTGGCCTATTCTGGTGCTCGGGCACTGTACAGATGCCACAAAATGATCCCACAGCTGAATCTGAGCTGTCAGGTTTTGAAAGTTTGGTGCAAGGAAAATCCTGCATCATTCCATGAAGTTTGTGGCCTATTCTGGTGCTCTGACAATATTGTGTTATGCTTGTTGTCAAGTGACAAAGAAATGAGCCAAAGTCTGTTAGCTTTCTCTGAAAGAAAAGTAAAGTACACTGGTCAGTAGTGTGAGTTATAGACACTATCCAAGTTTATTTTTTTCAGATTGAAATATGTAAAATACTGTCAGCTTCATTGACAAGTAACAAAAACGCAAACAGTGTGTAAGCTGTGGAGAAAATAATGTTGGTGAGGATCACTCATTATACATTAAAACAGTAAGCAAAGGAGCTGCAAATGATTTTGTATGTAAGATAAAATAAATATTCCTTAGAACCTCCATTGTGATAGCATGGGCTATGATCCCATATCTCTCCTCTGGCTCTAAAGCATCTGATCAAGCCGAGATTGGTTTGATCAGATGCATTACAAGTCAGTACAACTTGTATGCATCACTCTGAAGGGACTCTGATGGCATAACCGTGACGTACATTCAGAGTTCCATGCTGGTGGCGGGGCTCCCGCGTGTGTAGGGGAGTGACGTCATACAGACAGAGCCTGCGAACCCAGAAGGAAGACCGAGTGAAGATGGAAGTGCTGGGGAGCCATGACAGCTCTGCGCTGGAGGGCTCCATGTGCAGGTAAGTCTGTCATAATGTGTTAGTATCTGATGTACATTATGACTTAATCCTGCAAGTGACCTGATTTTTTTTATGGTGGTTTACTACTGCTTTAATCAATCTTAAAATGACAAAACAGACTCTAGATTCTGGTTGTAGTAGGTCTCTAAAATCTTGTATTAGGGGGCTGGCAGAATGCTTTTGTTTCCATAGAAAGTGAATAGGAAAAAAGCCTCTGCATTGAAAATTAATTTCTCAACAAGCTATAAAGGTGAATGCGTTTGTTTTAAAGTGCTTCTTCAGCTTCTTTAGCTTGTTCAGAATGTGCAAATACCTTAGAGTGCGTTGTCTGGGCACAGGTTCACTTGAAAATAAACTGATAGAAGTGAACAATTTCTGACAGTTCAAGAAAAAGGCGGGGGGGGGGGGGGGGTGAGACTTTGAGTGAGGCAAGTATCAACAAAAGAGTAAAGGGTATAAATGCATTTATTGCATCAATTTATATCATAAAATGTATATAATAGAACACATTAAGTTAAACAACTCTATTGTAAACAAAGATGTACATAGCTTGAGCCAAAAACTTGGGACATATTGCATCATGTCATAAAAAAAGGAAACATAGTAAAATAAATTAGAACCAATTAGCAATATGTAGAATTTAAACTTCTAACATGGTGAAGTTGGAACCATGATTGAATATGGGAGCTGCATCCTATAAAGGCTCTACTCGTTTCGTGGAATTGTATCCAACTCATCAGGAGTGGATGTTGCGCATGTCTAGAAAATGCAAAAATAATATAATAGTCTAGGTAGTAAACACATGGTAAAAAAGAAAAAGGACAAACAAGAACTTTGGTACAACCTAAAATGACTTACATGGGGTAACAAGTTCAACCTATGTGATCTTAGCATAAAAGAGTCGCTGTGAGTGTTTATCCCAGGAGTTGAAGTATGGAGGATTGCAACAACACCAGCCCCACACAGGACTATCCCCAAAAGAGCAGAAGTCATTGTGTTCATGGTGAGTACTGTGCCAATGGATGGCTACAGAAGGGATATCTGTGAGAAGAGTATAATATTGTATATAAAAAAGGGAATAGCTGCAGAAGAATAGAGGGATAGAAGGCCTAACGTCCACAAAGGATTGAAGGAGATGCGAAAAAAAGGGGGCGTGCAAACAGTGTGTCCATGCTGTGAACTGGAATTGAAAAAGGTGCAAAGAACAAACTATGAGCAAGGAAGAAAATGTGAATGGGTGGAAAGATTGCATATGGTGATTAGAAAATGTATTAACCTGGTGAGAGATAGGTGCCCAAGTGGAGTGAAATAGATCCAAGTAGCGCACTGATGAACCTGGCTGTCCCCCTATTTTTCTTGAATTTAATAGGGTTTAAGGATGGGCCCGGGCTTGTTCGGAACTGAACGTGCCCGAGCTCGCCAGGAAGTGAACCCTGCACTGTGCTAACCACAGCCAGTGAGACATTCCCCGATTGCTGCAGCCACGCATTGGGGAAATGTCTCATTGCCTGTGATTAGCGCAGTGCAGGGTTCACTTCCTGGCAGGCTCGGGCATGTTTGGTTACGAACAAGCCAGGGCCCATCCTTAATAGGGATGGAGGTGCACTTTAATGTACACCTCATTTAAATTCCCTATATAACCCCTTTGTCTTTATAAATGCAATTCAGGGATGGAGGCAATGTATCAACAGTGTTTGCAGTTTTTGACCATATTTATGCACACTTATGTGTGGTCCTATGGGTGATGTAGACCCTATTTATGTTGGTATCTTGGACCCTAACAATGCATATATCAACCCATTGTGCATACACCCATGTTGCATACCTGCGTCAAATAGTTTATTTGTTTCTCTTTTTCACTATAATAACATCTGGTACCTTTTCTCATTTGTTTCCTATGATCTGACATCCTTGGATTGGCTTGTTGCCTATTATCCGCTGCGATGCGCACTAGGCTCTGCCCCCATTCCTCTCCAATCGTTTCTCAGCATGGGGAAATAGACAGGTGGGTGTCCTCCCATGCATCGGTGCCATATACGTCGGCTGCACGTGTGACGTCATAGGTGAGGGCCGCAGAGTTTTTGGCGGTCGTTTTCATCTTGGCTGACTACACGGCGGGTTACATTTTGGTGCCAAATTGTGGCGGTGGACATTTTCCTGCTGCTTGTCTTTTCAGCGTGACGCTAGTTGAAGGGCTGTGCTATAAACCGCCCGCATTCGGGCATCCCCATTTAGAGCAGCCAGGTTCATCAGTGCACTGCTTGGATCCATTTCACTCCATTTGGGCACCTATCCCTCACTAGGTTAATACATTTTCTAATTACCATATGTTTTTCCTAATCTTTCCACCCATTCACATTTTCTTCCTTGCTCATAGTTTGTACGTGGCACCTTGTTCAATTACAGTTTACAGCATAGACACACTGTATGCACGTCCCCTTTTTTTCAGATCTCCTTCTATACTTTGTGGATGTTGGGCCTTCTATCCTTCTATTCTTCTGCAGCTATTCACTTGTTTTATATACTATATTATACTCCTCACAGATATCCCTTCTATAGCCATCCATTAGCACAGTACTCACCATGAACACAATGACTTCTGCTCTTTTGGGGATAGTCCTGTATGCGGCTGTGTTGTTGCAATCTTCTATACCTCAGCTCCCGGGATAGACACTCACAGTGACTTCATTATGCTAAGATCGCATAGGTTGAATTTGTTATACCATGTAAGTCATTTTAGGTTGTACCAAAGTTCTTGTTTGTCCTTTTTCTTTTTTACCATGTGTTTACTACCTAGACTATTATATTCTTTTTACATTTTCTAGACATGCCCAGCATCCGCGAAACAATTCCACGGAACGCGTAGAGCCTTTATAGGATGTAGTTCCCATAGTCAATCATGGTTACAACTTCACTATGGTAGAAGTTTAATTTCTACATATGGCTAATTGGTTCTAATTTATTTTACTATGTTTCCTTTTTTTTATGACATGATGCAATATGTCCCAAGTTTTTGGCTCAAACTATGTACATCTTTGTTTACAATAGAGTTGGTTAACTTAATGTGTTCTATTGTATACATTTTATGATATAAATTTATGCAATGAATGCATTTAAACCCTTTACTCTTTTGTTGATACTTGCCTCACTCAAAGTCCCAAAAAAAAACTTTTTTTTCTTGAATTTAATAGGGATGGAAGTGCACTTTAATGTGCACCTCATTTAAAGTCCCAATATACCCCCTTGTCTTTATACATTTGTGACAGTTATATTTGAAGAATGTTTACTTTTTTGCAAAAAACATTTTTAATTGATGAGCTATTTAGCAACTATCAAAACATTTTTAATTATTAGAATTTTTTTAACTGTATGGCATTAGAATGTGCTCTGTTTTCTCTTATCTCCTACCCTTGGTGCTCACAGCAACACTACATTCACTTTTTTTATCAAAGACAAGACTTCAAATGAAGCAATAGAGGATTGGGCTGCTTAGAAGAAATTGTGGCCTGTATGAAAGGCAGGAATGGAGAAGAGTACAACAATACATCAAAGTTTGTGTTTCTCTAGATTTCTACTTTTCTCAGCTTGTGAACCACTTACAAATTTGGAATACAAAACAATATTTTCTTTAAAGTGTCACTTTTATGCAACAAATCCTGTTGAAACATTGTTTTAATATAATACCTATGTAGTCATGAAATAAAAGCATAATCTATAAAAATGAAAGCAAAGGAGATAAGCTGTTGCTCATAGCAACTGGTCAGATTCCAGCTATTGATAATTGCAAAAACAGCAAAAACATATCTGAACGGTTTTTAATAATAACAAAAAAAGAGTTCTCTTTTTCAACAATTTGCACTTAAAAAGGGAAATACACCTATTTTGTAATTCCTTCATATTTTATGAGCAGGACACCATAGCGACGTAGCCCCTGGTGGGAGGAACCACAACGTGGAACAGGTGGAACTCCACCCAACACACTCAGAAGCTTTGGTTAGCAGTAGTGTTCTTAGCTCTGCAAAGAATTTAGTCTCCACCCACTGAACAGGTAAGTATAACCCCTCTTCCTTTATATGATAACCTACAATACAAAACAAGGTCACTGTCCACCACCTATAACTGGCCACTGCAGCAAGGAGCTATGGAAAGGCATTTACAAACAAAAAACAGAGAATTCCAAGCTCCTTCCAATGCCTTTCCATAGCTCCTTGCTGCAGTGGCCAGTTATAGGTGGTGGACAGTGACCTTATTTTGTATTGTAACTTTGGGCGCACACCAGCACCGCAGCTGCCATTGGGCCACGGCTGGGTGTCTGGTCCTGTACCTTTAAGGAGGGTTGGGCTCCTCCAGTCACCTGTCCTCCATCTATCCATTAAACTGTATGTGCTTCCACTGTGAAGCCTCTTATACAGAGTTAGGTCTGCAGTATACAGGGAGCCTTGACGGGGCCTGCAGCTTACGCATACACTTGCAAATGTGTGTAACCAATCCCCTGCCTTTTAAACGCTACTGTTAGACAGGTGAATTAGTTTGGTGACAGACTGGTCGGTAAGTTGAGCTTGGAATTCTCTGTTTTTTCTTTATATGATAACCACCTGCATTTTTTAATGAAAATCAAATTTAAAAAAATTGACCCAAAATCATTACATTGCACTTTAGAGTTGGTTCACACTGGAGTCACACAAGAACGCATGCCGCATAGCTATGCAATTGCCATATGTTCCTGTGCAGTGCAATTTTGCAGCCCATTCATTTGAATTGGCTGAAAATCACACTGGAACACAGATAAAATAGTACATGAACTTTTAAAAATGTGCCACATCAAATCGCATGGTGCTGTGGTACCATACGATTTGGTGCCTGCAAATGCACTGAATTTGCGATCTGCATTTGAGGTACTGTTAACATTACATTGGCCCCCACAGCAGACTGCGAGGGCAGTGCATTCAAGCATAATGCGGGAAATGTACATAGAATGCACCTTTCCTGCACTGCGTTCTGGCGTGAACTGCCCCTTAATCATGACATCTTTTGTGGAAGAACAATACATATTTAACAGCAATTGTAGAACTATATAAAAGTTAAAATAGTGTAACTAAAATAAAATGATCCCAAACCCTCATAGTTTTTTTAAGCATAAAAACGCCATTGAAAATAAGACCACACACTGAGAATCCAAAAAGGACTTCTTGAATATTGTGCCACCGTCCCTTAGACAATAGAACAGCGATTGTGGGTAACCCCACACAATATGGACGTTTCTAAATGGGCACACCACGAGATAACACCAAGCGTTTATAAAAGTTTACAAAGTTTATTCATTTGAGACATACATTTAAAAGAATGCATCAATATTAAGTACATATCATACAAAAATAAGATCAAAAACATCTCATGTCAGTAGCACCTTGTTAAGGGACCACACCACATGATACGTTTATACCTAGATCATAACAGTTGTCACACATTTACTACCACTACAACCATGGTGTGTATGCACACACAGATGTAGAATTCTACGCGTTTCGCTATGAGCTTCCTCAGGACCCCACTCATAGCATGGCTGTAAGTTGCAGAAGTAGCTGATAATCAAAAAGAGAATACAATACACCATTAACACTTTAACATTGTTAATTACAAGATATACAATTGTTTCATATATAACTTGTGTATATATACATCTAACCCTTGTATTTAGGTGCTTACAACTGACTCTGTATGATCCAAGGCGGCACTCAGGGAGGCGGACACAGGGGATTTCAAGACCCACACTCCAAGGGTTGTATATGCTGGAAATTATGTACAGGTATATAAATGCGCAATAAAATCTACTGTAGGGCATGACAGATACTGTACAGCTTCTAATTACCTGCTATGTGTCACTTAATGGGGTAAATCATGGTGCCCCATACCACTTATCTCCTAATTGGCACCCTCCAACAATTAGTGGCTTTGGGGTAACCAGGCCATCTAAAGGAACAATAAGGAAAATACACCACACAAATATAGTGTCTCCTAATTCTCTATTATTCTATGAAGGGGCACAGGGCCATACATAAACAGCACTAATAAATGTACAACATACCCTTAGTGAATGGCCGGTCCGTGAAGCGGGGGAGGACCAAGGGGAGGAAAGGAAAAGAAGAGGAGAACGTCCAAAACAATCCCGCTCGACCAAGGGAGGCCGCAGCGAGGAAGACCTCCACAGATAATTTCTATTGGACTAGGGCCAGATTAGTGCCAAAGCAACAGAATCAAACATAGGCAATTCCCTTTCAGGTGTAGATAAATCCGTCCTCCTAGACACAGATATGTAGATAAGAACTGTCAAAAGGTTATATAGTCTTTTGACAGTTCTTATCTACATATCTGTGTCTAGGAGGACGGATTTATCTACACCTGAAAGGGAATTGCCTATGTTTGATTCCGTTGCTTTGGCACTAATCTGGCACTAGTCCAATAGAAATTATCTGTGGAGGTCTTCCTCGCTGCGGCCTCCCTTGGTCGAGCGGGATTGTTTTGCACGTTCTCCTCTTCTTTTCCTTTCCTCCCCTTGGTCCTCCCCCGCTTCACGGACTGGCCATTCACTAAGGGTATGTTGTACATTTATTAGTGCTGTTTATGTATGGCCCTGTGCCCCTTCATAGAATATTAGAGAATTAGGAGACACTATATTTGTGTGGTGACTTTTCCTTATTGTTCCTTTAGATGGCCTAGTTATCCCAAAGCCACTAATTGTTGGAGGGTGCCAATTAGGAGATAAGTGGTATGGGGCACCTTGATTTACCCCATTAAGTGACACATAGCAGGTAATTAGAAACTATACAGTATCTGTCATGCCCTACAGTAGATTTTATTGTGCATTTATATACCTGTACATAATTTCCAGCATATACAACCCTTGGAGTCCGGGTCTTGAAATCCCCTGTGTCCGCCCCCTGAGTGCCGCCTTGGATCATACAGAGTCAGATGTAAGCACCTGAATACAAGGGTTAGATGTATATATACACAAGTTATATATGAAACAATTGTATATCTTGTAATTAACAATGTTAAAGTGTTAATGGTGTATTTTATTCTCTTTTTGATTATCAGCTACTTCTGCAACTTACAGCCATGCTATGAGTGGGGTCCTGAGGAAGCTCATAGCGAAACGTGTAGACTTCCACATCTGTGTGTGCATACACACCATGGTTGTACTGGTAGTAAATGTGTGACAACTGCTATGATCTAGGTATAAACGTATCATGCGGTGTGGTCCCTTAACAAGGTGCTACTGACATGAGATGTTTTTGATCTTATTTTTGTATGATATGTACTTTATATTGGTGCATTCTTTTAAATGTATGTCTCAAATGAATAAACTTTGTAAACTTTTATAAACGCTTGGTGTTATCTAGTGGTGTGCCCATTTAAAACATCCATATTGTGTGGGGTTACCCACAATCGCTGTTCTAAGACCACACACTGGTTTTCACAACAAAAGCTTATTATATGTATTAAAAACTTTATATTATGATTATCTAGTACATTTTAGCACAATATATTATGGTATATCAACGTTATTTTTAACCTCTATTTGTCCAACACTGAGCAGTAGTAAGTTTTCTTTACTTGATGAACCCTACCACTCACTGCCCCATTCCTCTGCATTCCTCTGCTCTGCTGCAGAGAAATACCCTGTTTTTTCAGGTATACACATGGCAAACCCCCTGCCTACCAGCAAGCCAGTACTGCCTAACTGGCCAGTGTAAGATTTCTCTAAATTAGAACTTACAAGTAATTTTGGCATTGGCAGCAGACTGGGGTGGCAGGAGAGCAAGTAAAAGGTAACTCCTCCTAATGAAACCCTTGATAACTGCCACTGTTGCAGTTTGTATGAATATTATATAAAAATTTTGATGAACACGTGGACATGATCTGGAATTTTATAGATAGGCAACTCCAATCCTCATATTGATTTGTGGTTCCAAATTAATAATAACTACTGCAGTAGGGAACAGACACAAAAGATACACTCAGCATCTGTCCAAATAACTGTTCTGCTTTATTATTTATGACGCAATTGAAGGTTTTTATACACACGATTACGTAGGTATCACATTAATATTACAATTGTACTTGTATGGTAACAAGGGTTGTAACATAGGTAGGCTAATCCAAATCAGGACTCAAAAGAATACAAACATGTAATGAAAACATTATTAGTGCCATGTGCACAATGAGTGCAGTGTGCAAAACATACAAAATAGAATACAATTATTTACAGAACCTACAAATTTCCATTACAGACACATGTTGCATACCAATTTACACAGACACATATGTATATAAAGAGATCCTAAAAAATGGGTGCATATACTGTATATGTATAGAAATGGTTTTCCTTTACATTTTATAGATGCACTGATTCACAACTGAGGATGTTATTTATCCATACAGCTAGAAAAGGCAATTGGATGAGTATTAAGATCTGTAATACCAAAATCATTTGGCTTTTGTGTTAGATGAAAGGATTTGATTATAGTATAACGACCTCCCTACTAGCAGCTCATCCCCTTCCACAAATGTGTAAGATTGCACTGTCAATGGCTTACCAGGAAAGAGCATGTTATTTAGACACATGCTCGGGTATACAGCTATAGGGTGTCTCCAGGAGACTGTGAAGCAAATTGCATATGGTTTACTCAGACGATTGTAAGAATTTCTGATCTGACAGGAAAAAAAATAAGAAAAGCATGCATCATAATTGCTGAAAAAATTACCATCACCTTTTTCTCCAGATAGAAGAAAATATAGATATTTCAAACTGAGAGAAAAATAAAAGGATGAAAGGGGATTTGGCATCATAAATCTTACAATCAAATAAACATTACAAGTGCAAGTTGCTTGATAGTAAAAGGAACATTGTAGTTGGGCATGTATTATGTGCCCAGGGCAGAAAGTAATTTCATGAAAAGACATGAGTACAAACAAGGAGCAGTTGATTGGAACAAAGCAACATAAATATTAAAATCAGTATTTAGGGTTTATGTGTTTGTTGTATTTGTGATATCATATTAAGCTGAGACTGTATGACCTAATATGACTTCACAAATGAACTCCAGGTAGATATACTGTAAAAACAGCATTTAATACTGTATTCATTAATACATACATCGAACATGGGTATGTACAACTGTGGCCAAAGGTTTTGAGAATGACACAAATATTAATTTTCACAAAGCCTGCTGCCTTAGTTTATATGGCAATTTGCATATACTCCAGAATGTTATAAAGAGTGATCAGATGAATTGCAATTAATTGCAAAGTCCCTCTTTGCCATGAAAATGAGCTTAATCCCATAACAAAAATATTTCCACTGTATTTGTGAAGAAGGCTTCAGGGTGCCTAAGAAAGTCCAGCAAGCGCCAGGGCCGTCTCCTAAGGTTGACTCAGCTGCGGGATCTGGGCACCACCAGTGCAGAGCTTGCTCAGGAATGGCAGCATGCAGGTGTTAGTACATCTACACGCACAGTGAGGAGCAGACTTTTGAAAGATAGCCTGGTGTCAAGAAGGGCTGCAAAGAAGCCCCTTCTTTCAAGGAAAAACATCAGAGACAGACTGATATTATGCAAAAGGTACTGAGATTGGACTGCTGAGGACTAGGGAAAAGTCATTTTCTCTGATAAATCCCCTTTCCGATTGTTTGGGACATCCAGCCTTCATCTGCATTTTTACAAAGGAAATAAACATTTTTGGGGTTTTGGAGGAACCCCCGTTTAAAACAATTTATTAAACATCAGTGGAAAAATGTCCCTTACAATGGTAGCCAGTAGGAAGAATGCTGACCTTACAGTGATGGTCAAAATGCCACCCTTACAGACAGCTAAAAAGATCATTGGTGTCATGAAGCTGGCTCTGCTAAGTGGTGTTGCCCCTGGAACTATGGAGGCACCAATAAATTAGAGGGCAGTCAGAAACTCCTCAAGGAACCCCTAGCAACCACTAGATGGAACCCTAAAGTTCCACTGAACCCTGGTTAAAAATGGCTGGTCCTGATCTTAGCAGTTTTCTTTTCCTGCACATCAATATTCAGCCTGTAAGAGGGAAGGTCAGTCCTTGGAGCTATTCAGGGTCTTCAGCATACAGCATAAGTGCTGATATTGAACATGCTGACAGATGGGAGAGAAAAGTAAGTCGAGTCAATCAATTATAGTGTGTTGCTGCTGCATTGTCTAATCAGAAGGCTGTAAACAATTATGTGACACAATTTTTCCATAACAAGAATCTACATCCAAAAACAAAAACAGTTGTGCTCATAAGTTTACATACCCTGGCAGAATTTATGATTTCTTGGCCATTTTTCAGAGAATGTGAATGATAACATGAAAACATTTCTTTCACTCATGGTTAGTGTTTGGCTGAAGCCATTTATTATCAATCAACTGTGTTTATTCTTTTAAAATCATAATGGCAACAGAAACTGCCCAAATCACCCTGATCAAAAGTTTACATACCCTGGTGATTTTGACTTGATAACATGCGCACAAGTTGACACAAAGGGGTTTGAATGGCTATTAAAGGTAACCATCCTCACCTGTGATCTATTTGCTTGTAATTAGTGTGTGTGTGTGTGTGTGTGTGTGTGTGTGTGTGTGTGTGTATAAAAGGTCAATGCGTTTCTGGACTCCTGACAGACCCTTGCATCTTTCATTCAGTGCTTTACTGATGTTTCTGGATTCCAAGTCATGGGGAAAGCAAAATAATTGTCAAAGGAAGGAAAAGATAGTTGAACTGTATAAAACAGGAAAGGGATATAAAAAGATATCCAAGGAATTGAGAATGCTAACCAGCAGTGTTCAAACTTTAATCAAAAAGAGGAAAATGAGGGGTTCTGTTGAAACCAAAGTACGGTCAGATAAACCAACTACAATTTCAGCCACAACTGCCAGGAAAATCTTTCGGGATGCAAAAAAACCCCACAAATAACTTCAGGTGAAATATAGGACTCTCTGAAAAGATGTGGTGTGGCTGTTTCAAGATACACAATAACGAGGCACTTGAAGAAAGATGGGCTGCATGGTCGAGTTGCCAGAAGAAAGCCATTACTACACAAATACCACAAAATAATCCCACTTACAATATGCCAAACAGCACAGAGATAAGGCTCAAACCTTCTGGCACAAAGTCATTTGGAGTGATGAGACAAAAGTTGAGCTTTTTGGCCACAACCATAAACGCTACATTTGGAGAGGAGTCAACAAGTCCTATGATGTAAGGTAAACCATTTCTACTGTGAAACACGGAGGTGGATAGCTGATGTTTTGGGGATGTGTGAGCTACAAAGGCACAGGAAATTTGGTCAAATTTGATGGCAATCAAATACTGGAGGAACATTTGCATTCATCAGCTAGGAAGCTGCTCAAGGGACGTATTTGGACATTCCAACATGACAATGATCTAAAACACAAGGCCAAGTCGACCTGTCATTGGCTACAGCAGAATAAAGTGAAGGTTCTGGAGTGGCCATCTCAGTCTCCTGACCTCAATATCATTGAGCCACTCTGGGGAGATCTCAAACGTGCAGTTCATGCAAGACAGCCCAAGAATTCCTGGGAACTGGAGGCTTTTTGCCAAGAGGAATGGGCAGCTTTACCACCTGAGAAGATAAAGAGCCTCATCCACAAATACCACAAAATACTTCAAGCTCTCATTGATGTTAAAGGCGGCAATACACAGTATTAAGAACTGGGGTATATATACTTTTGATCAGAGTGATTTGGGTAGTTTCTGTTGTCATTATGATTTAAAAAGAGTAAACACAATTGAATGATAATAAATGGCTTCAGCCAAACACTAACCATGAGTGAAAGAATTTTTTTTATGTTATTCATATTCTCTGAAAAATGACCAAGAAATCATAAATTCTGCCAGGGTATATAAACTTATAAGCACAACTGTATATAATATATTGCAGCTTATAAGTCCTTAGATGTGGTTACTGCATTCATTTTCTTTTTTTCAGGATTTTCCTTTCACCTGGTAACCCTGCAAATAATATATTTGCTTTCCCTCAGTGGCTACGCTCACAACTCCAGGCCTGACTTCTACCTCAGTTTATCTCCATTATACAGTATGTGGGATGGGGGATAAGTAGTATGCAGAATCAAGATAATTTTTGGGAAGATGAACAGCTATTTTCTGTATGTGCTAAAAATGTTATTAGCCTAAAAGAAGAAAACAAGTGCAGCTACCACATCTAAGGGCTAGACTCAGACCTTTGCATGTTGGGAATGCACACAAAATCAAATGCTAGTGTTAGTCGACAGGCGGCAATGTCATGCGAGTTTGTGCACTTGCCAAACCCCATGGTACTGAAGCACCATGCGGTTCAGTACAGCGTGCAGTTGGGAAACAAATCTGGGACTTTATTTCTCGCACAAAGGGAAGTCCATTGAAATGAGCAACAAGCTGGAACACACAAAAAGCATGCAGAAACGCATCTATACTCAGTTGCACCTGCAGGTGTGAACCAAGCCTAAGGACTGGTGAACTGTAATATATCACATTTTTCTTTTTGGGTTTTAGTTAACCTATAACTCTGACAGAGAAATTGATGTTACCCTTCTTATCGTGCTGTCTGGCAAAACAGCTTGAATCATAGAAGTGGCTGGACAGAAATACAAATATTTTGGCAGGATCACGTGTATTTTAATTGTGCATAGAGTTAGAATAGAGTTCAGCTTTAGAGGGTCAGTTTGCCCAAAACTGATATTTTTGTTTTTGGTACAATTTACTTTTACCTCTTGGCACTCAAGAGCTCTTCGCTTGAACCTTAAATCCACTAACCTGTTGCAACTATAATGAGCCAGTCTCATTCTCTCTCTTTTATCTGTAATGAATGCAATGGCCAATGAGCTGTAATTACATGTTTTAGAGTTATAGAATATATTATCAGCAGGGCTGTGTACTGTGCTTGATTGTTTCTTCTTGAACCCAAGAGTTGGTGGTGAGACTGCTGCCAGGAGAAATATATAAGGAGCATGCTGTAAAGACCGAATAATACTCTGTGTGCTGACCTGCCAATTAAACACTCCAAATTATTGCACACTGCGTATTTAGTTGCATGTTTCATACTCCTGATCTCTGCACTTTTTATGCTGGGCTGTGCATTACATACTCCTGATCCTTGCACTCTGTACACTGTGCTGTACATTATACTGTATACTCCTGAGCCACACACCCTGTATGCTGAGTCGTATGTTACATACTCCTGAGCTATGCATCCTGTATGCTGAGCTGTATGTGAAATACTCCTGAGCCCTGCACTCTAATGTCTCGTACACACGGTTTGACGGTCGTATACAACAGGTCGTATGAACGACCGTTGTATGCGAAATCAATCGTTAGTATGCGCGATTAGAACTGCCGACATATGACGGTCGTACAACAGGAGTTGTATGAGCAAACTAGAAAACTTGGTAGTACCAACAAGCAGTCGTACGACCGTTGTATCGCGTGTACAGAGAAGTTGGTCCAACAAGTTGTATTGTACAAAACACGCATGCTTAGAAGTCAGGAATGGCCAGACACTAATTACATGCACCTGAACTTTCTCTTTATACGTTCATGACAAGACACTACCTTCAGCTTGGTCGTACGATCGTGTAGTGCATGTCAGTATGCCAGATACAACAGCCAACATACGATTTGGTCCGTTCGGTCGTACGACAGTCGCACCGTGTGTACGAGGCTTTAGTGTTCATTTCTCCTTACCTATACACTCTGTAATTAATAAACTCTGGACCTTACACTATGTTGTACTTTACATACTCCTGACCCCTGCACTATATATATATATATATATATATATATATATATATATATATATATATATATATATATATATATACACAGCGGGTAAAATAAGTATTGAACACGTCATCATTTTTCTAGGTAAATATATTTCTACAACTGATATTGACAAAAAATTTTCACCACATGTTGGTAACAACCCGTGCAATCCATACATACAAAGAAACCAAAACAAATATGTTCAGAAATTAAGTTATGTGTAAAAAAATGGAAAGACGCAGAGAAAAAGTATTGAACACGCTAACTGAAATGTATTTAATACTTCATACAAAAATTCTTTGTTGGTAATGACAGCTTCAAGATGCCTCCTGTATGGAGAACCTAAATCGCACACATTGCTCAGGTGTGATTTTGCCCCATTCTTCCACACAGTCTTCAAATCTTGAAGGTTCCATGGGCCTCCTCTATGAACTCTGATCTTTAGTTCTTTCCATAGATTTTCTATTGGATTCAAGTCGGATGATTGACTGAGCCATTCTAGCAGTTTTATTTTCCTTCGTTTTTAGAAATCCTTCTGTAACCAATTACATCAGTATGTTTTGCAACAATAAGCTTGCAAAGGTCTTGAGAGAGCTCTTTGCTTTTACCCATCATGAGATTTTTTTTTGTGTAATGCCTTGGTAATGAGACACCTTTTTATAGGCCATCAGTTGAGACTGAATCAGCTAATATTAATTTTGACTGGCAAGGGGCAGGATTGCTTTCTAATTACTGATAGATTACAGCTGGTGTCTTGGCTTTCCATGCCTTTTTGCACCTCCTTTTCTTCATGTGTTCAATACTTTTTCCATGTGTCATTCCATTTTATTACACATAACTTAATTTCTGAACTCATTCGTTTGGTTTCTTTGTATGTAGGGATTGCATGGGTTGTTACCGCCATGTAGTGAACATTTCATGTCAATGGCACCTTTAGAAATATATTTACCTAGAAAAATGGTGACGTGTTCAATAATTATATAAAAAACAATATATATATATATATGTGTGTGTGTCATGTTGTGCATTACATACTTCTGATTGCTACACTCATAACAAACTTATTATCCTGCTGTTTGTACATTACATTTTCTTAAACCATTGCATTCTATATACTATATTGTACACTACATACTCCTGGACCAAGGTGTTCCTTTTCTGAACAGTTGTTGGTTGCTAAGTAGTCCCTGAATGTTTTCATATGAAATGTAAGGTTTTCATTCTTCATAAATAGCTCTTAGTTCTCAGAGCTCTATGTGTGTCTGGGAAGCTCTTGCTTGTGGCACAGTAATTAAAGAATATTTTGTGGATATATGGAATGTGGCATACAGTATGTGTTTTCATAGATTTCTATTTAGACATTGCCTTTAAGCACCTCCCACTTTTCATACAATGTGGGCACTGTTACCATTTTGCCCTGGTACACTATGCTTACCACTTTAATGTTCTCGTTAGGGTGCCCCATGATTCTCCAAGTCTTTAAAAATTATAGCCACATCCCTGCTAATGGCTGTTTTTATGTTCAGTTCCATCCACATAACACCAGTTCAAGAGAAGATCGTAAATACAAAATTTTATTGAGAATTAAATCATTTAAAAATAAACTGATGTGGTGCATAACAATGCAAATATAACAATGTAGCACAAAGTACAAATTATGCTTTTTTGTTTTTTAGACGTAAAGAAGGTGTTTCTCTTTAGTGGAGTATGGATAGAAGGATATAATTAGTATTAATATTATTGTTATTGTTACAGCTGGTGCTTTTAGATGTTGAATTTGATATACATATATCTTTTTCCAACCCAAGTGGCCATGTAACTATATTACTATAGTTATTATTATTATTATTATTGTCAATGCTACTGTATATATAATGCTTCCCCTTTTCTGGAGAATACATGCCAACCACATATTCCAAAGCATTGCCAGTGTAGTAAAATGATGTACAGCTGAATGCAAAGAAGATGTTTCTATTCACATTTTTATCTGTGGTATAATATCCATTGCAAGCTGTAAAAATGCAGATCCCTAAACTGTGGCATTTTTAATACATCATGATAATGAGCAGCTATCAGGTAGTAAAAATCCCAGCTGAAAACAATAGAGTCTGCACTCAGCTCCCACACCAATAATTACATGTCAATATGTCTGATGCACAAGCAAAATGATGAATTAGTCTAAAAGCCATTAGGACTGCTGTTCCTAAAAAAGAAATTTCACCTTATATTACATGCAGTTTGGTATGGTACTCAGACCATTCTATAATGAGGAACACAGCATGTTTTTATGACAGTTTGTGCCTAGGCTGGATTAGAATCTACCAGCTATAATTGACTGTCAGCTCCTAAAACATGGGATAGCTCAGGAGATGTCCATTCTCTAGATTACCTTATATTTAATTATATATCAAGCTGAAATGTGCATTGGGGGGCATTGCAGTTATTTGACAAAAACTCTTGCAGTCCTGTAAAAAGACTTGCACAGCAATAAAGGAAAATAAATTGTCACATAATTAGTGACTGAGTTTTCCTTGAATGATATACTGAAATCCTACAGTACAAACTGGCTTTAAATAAAATACATTTAAAATGCAAGTAATGGATCTTTTTTTAGGCTTCTTTTGAAAACTAAGCCCCTGTTTATATAATTTTCTATATGTCCACCCTAGTACACTGTACTAAATTAACTAGTGTTAGCCTTCCTTTTCCTGCCCTCTTATGTCTTTAATAGGGAAGGTTTACTATTAGAAATGCATACCTGTTAACGCCTTTTCCCCCTGCTTCTTTTCCACTGCTGATGTTTTGTAATTCAAACAGTGTAATAAGGCTGACATTTTCAGACGCTCCATGATAACTGGTTCGTTTCAGTAATGAGGTGGCTTTGGGAAAGGTACTGTAGATGCAAAAAGAAAAACAAATTCCTGCCAGCCAGGAATTCTTGCACTTTTCTAATATTGGTGTTTGACTATGACATCAAAATCAACTTTAAAAATGTATAGGACCTGGCGTATTATATAGGCGGTGTAAAACGAGTCAGCTGATGTGCATCTTTTATCTGTTTGCTATATGGATTACATTTTGCATCTTTAAAAAAAGTTTTTTACTTGGAGTGCGGCCATCCAGACTTTCTTCTTTCCATGTGCAATCTGCATACTGAGCCAGCACCCTATGTGGCCGGGAAGGGAATCACATTGGAACATCCCTCTGATCGGTTCATCTATTGTGACATATTCTGTAATCGCACATTTAAAAGGGAATGATTATCCAGATTTTTGTTTCTGATTAATACATTATTAATGTGGACCTACATTTCCATATAGTAAGGATTACAGTCTAAAAATAATTTAAAAAGTATAATGTCTATGGCTGGGTTCACAGACATTGCATGTGATTTGCATCGCATTGCTATGTAGATAACATGCAATGTCTGTGCAACGCAAATTCAGCTATACAAACTGTATGGCTGAAATTACATTGCATTCACACCAAAGTGGTGCAGGATCCTTTTTTTGGTCTGCACTGGAATCGGATTGAATTGGTGTTTACACCTATGCGATCCGATTCCTGTACAATTTGACAGTTCGCACTGCGATCTGCAAACCGCATTAACTTTACATTGACATCCCCGGCGATTCACAGAACTCAGTATGAACCAGTGTGCGATTCAGCTGCAAACCACAGGGTTTCCTGCATCGCAGGTGAACTGGGACTAAAGTCCCTTTAATAGAAAATGTGGGGCATAATGTTTTCGAATTTTGCCTTGACATTGCTGTAATAATTATTCTGGGTTCACAGTAACAGAAACTCATACATATTCTATGCTGTTCTCTCTATATTATTATGGGGCCCAAGCTGGGGGGGAATAAAAGCCCCTAGGGCCCACTCCTCCTTCCAATCAAAACAAAAGTCAATGGAGTTGATTTAATCAAACTGGAGTGTGCAAAATCTGGTGCAGCCGTGCATGGCAGCTTCTAACTTCAGATGGTTCAATTAAGCTTTGACAAATAAAAATGGAAGCTAATGGATTTTTATGCAGGGTTGCACCAGATTTTGAATGCTTCAGTTTTAGTAAATCAACCCCACTGAGTAAATGGTGTCTATACTTTATTGCTAATCCATGCCCTGCACTGCATTACCCTCCCAGACCCCCCTTCATATTGTCAAAACATACTGTGGTTAAGAAGATTCTCCCTCCCCATATCATTATTACATCATCATGGACATTACATCATGAGTGCTACATAATGCAATAAGGACATGTGGTGTGAGATTCTTTCCCACCAAACCTCAATAGTTTTTGTGGAGTTCCGACCCATTGGTTAGCACTTTGGGGTTTGCTATGGAGTTAAAGGGTGTCAAAACAGCCAAAGTCATTCTGATATGGTACATATGCATAACTGATCTTAAAGTAAATGTCTGGGTCAACTTTACTACTTTCAGAGTCAGTTTCGTGCTTACTGGACAGAGGTGATGATACTGATTTCCTGTCCAATAAAGAGACAGAAGGTGGATGGATGATATATGAAGCTGCATTGTTGAGCCAAGAAGATATATTGTTTAGTTAAGAGTTGGGGTATCATCTGTCTGGTTTTGCAGTGGGGAATGTTTATGAATCCCAATCCTGGCTGTACAAATTCCAGGATACACTTTAAAATCAAGCCTTGAATTTTCCTGTAATCCAAGCTTGACCTAGCTACTCCCATTTCCTAAACCTTGGCAATTGTACTTTAATGTGATTGGCTGCGTCCCTAGCCAACAGGGGGGCTTGAGAAGTGGGAGAAAACCTGAGATTTGCCAAATGGTTTAACTACTTATGTAGATATCAACAAAGCATGAACTGCAGGTGTAACTTGAGGGAAGGTTCAGGAAGCATAACACAGTACATAAATCTACTATATACAAATGCTGCAAATTTGAGAAAAAGTAATTACCTTTAAGGCCTGGTTCACATGGGACATACAAACACTGAGTATAGATTTGTGCTGGGTCTAATTCTGCAGGTATCTGTATACAGCATACTTAAAATGAATTGGGCCATTCAGAAAGGTAATGAGAAATCACAGCGGGTAGCACTGAAGTCTTGCAGTGCTGGGATCATGGGCTCAGATTACGAGACACGAGCGCACTATTTGAATGCAGCATGTCTATTCATATACACTCCAAGGTATCGCTAATTGAGGATTGGGAATGGAGATAACAGCTCTGGATATCACTGAAGGCATATTTGTGTTAAGCGCTCCTGACCATTTATAACTTAATGGTCCTCAGTATCTGGTAAGAGGCCTTTTGGCTTTATTACATGTGAGTGAAGGTGCTGAAGGACACTTTGGGAGACATATTTGGATTGCACACGAAGCTGGCATGTTTAAAATACACGTAAGAGCAATAACACTTAACACTGGACTTTCCTTGGAGTTGTTTGCATTGGTTCACCTGGTGGCTTATTATGGACTTTGTTTAAATTTTGCATGTAGTACTTTTTATATATGAATTTATTGTATATGGATTGATTTACTGTATATATGGATTTTCACAAGGACTTTCTTTAAGTTTAACATTCATTTTATTATTATTAATTTAAACTTGCACTTACTGTTATATGCATATGGAGCACAATCCTAAAAAAAATAGTGATACCTTTTGTGTTTTATTTTGATATCACTTTTGGTATCACAGATTAAGTGGTGGTAGATTTATCTTATCCTTAGAGGTTTTTCACCCTAGCGTGGATTATTTTCTGTCTTATTCATTCATACAGGTGCATTGGGTTCCATTATATCAGCATAAAAAGAATAGAGCAGGGATGCATCTGTGAAGGCACAGATTCTGTGTTTTTACCAAATGTACAAATGTGCAAATGCACTTAAATGCATGCAAATGTGCTTAAATATGCCTAAGCCTTTGTAAACACATTTAAACACGGTGAATGTAAAAGCATCTAAATGTTTGTAAATGCATTTAGGCCTCATGCACGCTGAATGTTTTTGCAGCTGCTCCTAGGGGCGTCAGATATTCTGGCCTCTAACTCCCCTGCATTTTAGCCTGTGTCCATGCACACATAAGGGGTTATTTACTAAAGCTGAAGGGTGCAAAATCTGTTTCAGCTGTACATAGAAACCAATGAACTTTCAGGTTTTATTGCCAAAGTCTAATTAAACAAGATGAGGTTAGAAGCGGATTGGCTACCATGCACAGCTGCACCAGATTCTGAGTGAACCAGTTTTAGTAAATCTAGCCCTAAAGCTGGGTTCACACTTGTCCGACACGACAATGACTTTCATCCTACTTTGCTCTGTGACATGTGTCCTACAATGGTCCTACATCGGTCCGACTTCAAAGAACGGGGATCTGACTTTGATCCCGACAATAATAGGCACTGTGTCTGGTATGAATCTTAAAGGGTAACTCCACCCCAAATTAAAAAAAATGGCATGGGTTCCCCCTCCAAGAGCATACCAGGCCCTTTGGTCTGGTATGGATTTTAAAGGGAACCCCCATGCCAAAAAAAATGGCATGGGGTCTGCCCATAATCCATACCAGACCATTTTCAGAGCATGCAGCCCTGCATGTCAGGAAAGGGAGTGGGGACGAGCGAGTGCCCCCCTCCTAAACCATAACAGGCTGCGTGCCCTCAACATGGGGGGTGGGTGCTTTGCGGTGGGGGGGTCCTGTGCCCCCCACCCCAAAGCACCTTGTCCCCATGTTGATGAGGACAAGGGCCTCTTCCCGACAACCCTGGCCGGTGGTCTTCAGCCTCCGCTGTCTTCTCTCTCTGTTCTTCCTTCCTCCTCTGTGATGTCACCGCCCCATCATGCCACAGGCGGTGATGTCACAAGGGGGCAGAGCCTCCACATGATGTCACCTGGTGGCTCCGTCCCATGCCATTATAAGTCATTGCACATCGTGGACCCAGTTCTAGTGCAGGAGAAAGCATTGAGTCAACATTGGAGGAAGGAAGGACAGTGGAGGCAGAAGACAGCGGACAGAGGCAGAAGACAGCGGACAGAGGGAGCAGAACCGGAGAGGGCTACAAGATATTAGTGGAGAGTGGAGAAGAACCGGCAAAGGGAGAAGACAGCGCCAGAAGAGGGAGAAGAAATCAGAGGGAGAAGACACCAAAGCTGATTTAATAAAATACTTTAAAAACCTGTGTAGTGTGTTTATTTTTTACACCTTTTTTTAGGTGAATGGGTAGAAGTACAATGTACCCCATACTCGTTCACATAGGGTGGGATCCGATAAGCCCCCTACCTGCAGACCCCAACAACCACTGGCCAGGATTGTCGGGAAGAGGCCCTTGTCCTCATCAACATGGGGACAAGGCGCTTTGGGGTGGGGGGAGCAGGGCCCCCCTGTGTCAAAGCACCCACACCCCCATGTTGAGGGCATGCGGCCTGGTATGGTTCGGGGGGGGGCGCTCACTCATCCTCACCCCCTTTCCTGACCTGCCGGGCTGTGTGCTCAGATAAGGGTCTGGTATGGATTTTGGGGGGAACCCCATGCTGTTTTTTTGGTGTGGGGTTCCCATTAAAATCCATACCAGACTGAAGGGCCTGGTATGCTCTTGGCGGGAACCCCATGCCTTTTTTTTGTTAAATTTGGCATGGGGGCTTCAAGATCCTCAGAGCACAAGTTGCATGCCAAAGTCGGATTAGTTAAGACAATGATCCGACTTTGATCCGACTTCAGTGATAATCAATGGGCTGAAGTAGGATCAAAGTCGGACCAAAGTAGTACAGGAACCTTTTTCAAAGTCGGGCCGACTTGTATCAGACCAGTTAAGGTTCTCATAGGGAAAAATTGATTTGGTGATATCATGCGACTTGTGATCACAATGTCGTTCCATTTGTTGGACAAGTGTGATCCCAGCCATAGACTTTTAGCAGTGTTTAGAGGCAGGGGCTTTTAGAGGCAGGAAAACATTTGTCCAAATGAATGCATTTTCCTGGCAGCAGGAATCTGTCTGCCCTTCCAAAAAATGCACATGTCCATGTGAACTAGGCCTTTTTCTGTTATTGTCTGTAGAGAATACAAAGCCAAGAAATCATTTTTCAATTCAGCCAGTGTTATTGCCTAAAATCTGTTTTCATACTTAATTGACACATGCTAAAAGTTAAGCATGTAGTGATAGTACTTGCTCTATTAAATTCTAGGTTGGGGCAGAAATGCTTAGGAGAGCTTATAGCGAGGGCTCTGTGTGACATCTCTAGAATGGCGATTTACACTAGCGGTAATCCAAAGAGGAGAGAGCAGATGGAACAGTGGCACAGAATGGCAGGTTCTAAACTTGTTTTCAACTTAAGCGGTCATATAGCCCAGCAGTGGTTGGTTGGTTGGTACATGTGCACAACCAATCTTCAACAAGTAAAATAATTTGTATATGTTCATTCCATCTGTGGTTAGCACCAAGTGGTTAGGGCTCCTTGTTTTCAGCATTGTAGTCCCACCAAGGACATTGCATGGAGTTTGCATGTTCTTCTCCTGTTTGCATAACTTTCTTTCAGGTACCCCAGGTTTTCTTCCTTGAGCCAAACAAAAAAACATACTGATGTGTTAATTTGCTGCCACTTAAACTGGCCCGATCATGTGCACAATGTATATTATAGTGTGTAAAACTGTGGTAGAGATTATAGGGACTGAAGTTGCTTCAGAAGCAGGGATCCAATAGAATTTGTTGGTGTAATATAATTTAATTATAAATAAAAGCAAATATATAATTCTACATACAGTACAATAGATACCAAACTCGCTCATCCATGTCTTTAAGGACCTTGTTTGTGCACTGGTATGCAGTCATGTTGGAACATGAACGAGTCATCTCCAAACTGTTCCCACAAAGCTGAGAGCATGAAATTGTCCAAAATGTCTTGGTATGCTGACGTCTTAAGAGTTCCTTTCACTGGAACTAAGGGGCCCAAGCCCAGCCCCTGAAAAACAACACCACACCATAATCCTCCCTCCACCAAATGATTTGGACCAGTGCACAAAGCAAGGTCCATAAAGACATGGATGAGTGAGTTTAGGGTGGAGGAACTTGACTGGCCTGCACAGAGTCCTGACCTCAACCCGATAGAACAACTTTGGGATGAATTATAGCAGAGACTGCGAGACAGGCCTTCTCATCCAACATCATCCAAAAAAGAGCTTCTGGAAGAATGGTCAAAATTGTCGAAGTTGAGAAGACCCTTCCGACAGGTGTTCCAAATCCTCACACAGATACCCTTACAAACTGGTAAGAAGGTCTTCGAGAAAAAACCTACTACAACCTACTCTTCCGGACAGAGCG
>BLSH010370337.1:439787-453188 GCA_018402905.1 Glandirana rugosa | reverse complement strand
TTTACAAATCGAGACACATATTCCTTATTAGGTGTAATTTACAATTATATCACATACGAATGAGGACGTATTTGTGGTCCTTTATATTCATTAACTGGAAAGCTCTTCCTATACCCAAGCGCATCCTTTGTACTTAATTATTATTGTCAATACACACGACGACTAAAGACACAACATTACAAAAGGGGTCTATTAAGTAGTTAAAGAACTAGTAAAATTTGATGGGACATGAAAGTATAACGAGACCGATCTTATACCTACCCGTGATAACGTATGTCGTACCCTAAATGTCCTTGAATCTCATGTCTAGTAAACTTGTTCCTTCTCGAAAGGTCAATTACTTATATTTCCTGGTGTTTATGCAGGAGTAAGCATACACTATATTAACATTTAATGTGGATTATTCCTTATACACAGAGCTAAACATTTTTCTAGTGCAATAGGTAGGCAGTAGTGTTGTTCGTATTTGCTAAGTTAAGCATAAAACATGTGCTAGATAAATTTATTAGAAAGGAGTATCATTTACAGTCATGATTACTGTCATCTGTGAATTAACTAAATAAACTAAATGGTATTTACTAATAATTCAACTGCTTTGGGTTGAAGGGCTATTGTCAGGTTGGTATTTTTGTCTGATGGCCTATTGTCCCATGAGACCAGAGTGGTGGTGTGTTTGCCATCACTCCTTCTAGTAATAATTTACACTCATTGGTTATGAGTGTGTACAATTATGTCAATAGGTAGACAATTTGACTGAAGGTTTCCTTATTACTTGGCCACCTTTTCTTTTTTAGCAATCTGTTTAATACAAGTAATGCAAAAACATATGAAAATAAAAAAAATAAATAAAAAAGGTTGGCTGAGATGCCCTCGCAGGTGCAAGGCCACATTTAATAACCACAACATAATAATGAGGAAGAAGGATGACATTGCAACATAAGTTCAAGCCAGCAAGACCATATTTTGAGAAACCTTTTAGGGAAACCCCTATTGTGGTAGGTGTGGTAAAGAGGTAAATAAATTGTAATTCAGAAGTTGTTGCCAAAATTGTAGCGCAGGAGGGTAAGATTTATTTTTCCAGGACATGGTGATGGCCTTTTTGGCATAAAACAAATGGAGACTGTGGAGCGTTTTCTCCACTACTATGGGGACGAGGTCTGTTACAACAGCTGGGTGACAGAGTGAGTTTGAGCTGGGCCACAGTGCTACCAGTAGAAATTACTTCAGACCATTATTGTGAAATGGCTGGGTAGGCCCAGAATATATGATGAAAACCACCAGGCTCGTGAGCACACTGCCAGCAGTAGATACCATGGTTCAATTTGTGTAACCTTGAAGGGGTGAAATACACTCAGTGCAGGATTTTGAATTGTATATGCCTATCCCTGGCAGACACCAAACGTTTAAAGGGGACACCCCACATATCTGACCAGCCGTCTTCATCTAAATAAGGAATATTGGAATGCATCAAAGGGGAGTATATTGGAACCCCTGAATATATGTGTCAAGGTTTTCATTTTAAATGTTGCCCAATTTTGAGGGTCAGAGAATAAATCGTGAGAGAGAAGGATTCAGCCAAAGAGGGGTGTTAGGGGAAAAAAAAGATGGAGGCAGAGACTCACAACAGAGCCCCATTTTCCAGGCTTTCAGTGCAGTGCACAGGGAAGGGTTAATTGAATAGGGAGCATGAGGCCTTCAATATAATAAAAATTGAAGGACCTCAAGAAAGTGAAGTATGGCAACCTCCAACATGGTTGGGGCATTAGAAGTATCGGGGTACAGCTACCAATGCGTCATCACTAGGTGGACAGCAAGAAATTACTTCTGACAATCTGGCATACCCAAAATGCCCCTAGCCACCTTTATTGGAAAAAAGAGAGACTAGGCAATGGCTTATACCTGCTATAGTTTCCAATGCTGACTTTGTTGGTAGTTACTAATTGTATGTGGGTAACCCCAGAAACCCAACAAAGACCACAGGGTTAATTTACTAAAGGCAAATTAATACTAAAGTCTGTTCACTTTGCAAAGACAGGTGCATTTTACAAGGAAATTTGCTCCAGAGACTATTGAATGTGGTGAAAACTCTCTTTGCAAAGGACACCCAATCACATGCAATGAAAATTAAAAATAAAATACTTTTACTTGCACATGATTAGGTAATGGAAGTCAGTAGACTGTGTTGAGCTTCTATTCCAGTGCTGATTGAATGATTAATAAACTGTGAACAACCACTGTAGCAAAAGGTACTAAAATATGACAATGTTGTCAAAAACACAGCTCGGGTGCGCCTAAGATCCATGCATCCCCCTTCTCACACATACAGCCATGCAACCAAAATAGAAGTAATAGGGTAATAGTCCAGAGACTGTACAGTCCACCTAGAACAGAAGACACATCAAGCAGTGTCACAATAGCTGTCAGTCGACACGGCAGCCATGTATGCAGACAGGTGCTGGTGCAGTGATGTCCCTGAGTCTGCGGGTCAATGGCAGATCGCTGTGTATGCTGGCCACATGTGTCTGAACAGAGGCTGGATGACAAAGAACGGGATTGACTCACATAGGTAGCTGCCCCTGTCCTCCAGGGTCCACTTCACACAAGCTTTGTTCTCCCTAGGTGTACTGGTGTCCGTGCAGCTCCACGCTCACTTCGGGGCTGTCAGCAGAGCATCCACAAGGTGGGGGGGTGGGTCGGGCGCGTCACTAGGACCGTGAGGTGACGTCCAGCTGACACGCTTCGTCCGTCCAATCACAGACTTCCTCGAGGGCGTCCAACTTTTGTCCAAATTGGCTGTTGGCGGTTTTGTCTAGCGTACTCACGGTAGTCAAGTAATTAGCCAACAAAGCCGAACGTAGTGATGTGTTACGAGCGTATAAAGAGGAAGTTTAGGTGAATGTGATTTGTGAATTACGAACACAGGTTTACATGACTGAACACTTCCTGGATTCCAAGCATACAAGTTTGCACTTCCAAATTTTTGTTGGGCCAACTTCTGTACACACGAGCCAACAATTGGCCAAACCTTGTTAGCCAACAAAAGTTTTCTAGTCTTGCCAGCCAACTTCTGTTGGACAATAATTGGAAATCGGCTGTTGGATTGTGCGTACTAACGGTCGGATTATCGGACAACAAGCTGTTGGACGACTGTTGTTGACCTATTGTTGTACCGTGTGTATGGGCCTTTAGGCTTTGCCTGATGTTTGTTGCAGAACTGGGCCTTTCCAGTTGTGTATTAATGCTGCAGGGCTTGGCCTGCTGTGTATTAACTATTTAATGCATGGCCTGTTGTGTATTAGCCCTTACAGTGCCTTTGCCTATTGTAGGTTAACCTGTCAGTGCTAATGGTCTGGTGTCTATTAACCCTTCAGTGCTTTACCTGTGGTATGTTAACTCTTCAGTGCTATTGACTGTGTGTTAATGACTGCTGTTCTTTAATATGTAATTTCTAATTCCTAATGTTTAACCTCCCTGGCGGTATGATTATGTCAGATTTTTGCATGCAGGGCACTGGCCAAAGCCAAGGGACAAGAGGGATCTGAAATGATTTGATACAGTAATATAATCTTACAGATTACAGTGTATTGTATGTTTACTGTGTGTTTCACTTTTTGAATTTCCCGTGCGGCGCGTTGCTCGCAGGGAACGGAGCCTGGCATCACACAGGCATTGAGCGGAGGACACAGCCCACAGACACAGCGGGGGGACATTGCTGGATCCAGGGGACAGGGTAAGTAACCCAGCCTTGGATCCAGCGACGCAATGCCGAGTGTGGCTCGGGGTTACCGCTATTTGCAGTGAAAACATACCACACTCCGGAATACCGTCAAGGAGGCTACTGGGATGAAATTTAGTGCTGCTGCTTAGCTAACATTACCTTCAGTACTTGACTGTCAAGCATCAACCTGTATTTGCTCCTGTCTGATGTGTCTTGGTACTCACTCACACTTGTGAGAGGGTTTGTTTGCTACTGTTGCAGGGGGACACCTTCTGAATTGGGCTTTAATCCTTCATTGCTCTGCATTAATGCTTCACAAGTAAATGTGTGGATTGACACTTGTACTGTATTACTGCTCATATCATAGCCAGTACTGACAGGTATTTATTATGCTTACAGTCCTTCAGCTCTTCTGTGAGCCAGTAACCACAAGATTACCTAGAGACCAGCCATGTTCATTAAGGTCAGGGTCAATTAGGTACATACTATCCAAAAAAAGAGTGCACATCATGGGCATAATGGATTGAATAACAATAAATATAGGTTAAAAGACAAATGTCCATAAATAAATGTCCATTCGGAAGTTCATTTGCAGGGTCTTGGATATGATCCAAATAAAGTGACAGAAGTGATTGAAGTGCAATCAATAAAATAAAAATCTCTGGTGTAACTCCGAAAAGATGGGTGGTATCAATGAACCAGTAATGATCATATACATTCGTCTGATGATAATCCATGCGCAAAGACAAAAGGCTCCACATATTGTAACTACAAAGCAAAAAGGTTTATTTGATTAAAAAAGTGCACACTTACAAGACAATTTAGTAAAAAATGACTTGTCAGATAAAATAGAATAGCGGTGTTCACACAGTCCTCACCCGTCTGCGTTTCATCCTTTTGTCTTTGCGCATACTTATCACCCTGTGACTACAACATTTGGACCCGCAGACTCCCTATACTAACACGTGGAATGGACGCAAGCCATCCATTGATCCTGGGACCCTACCACAGTTGATTCCAACAAGGGTATATCTCCTTACAAGCCTGATTGGCCCACTAGCCATACGGCTATGTGTATCCAACATATCCGGTAAGCGCACAATCTTACCACTTCAGCTTTTTGGTTACGCACATGGTTTTATGGTTGGATTATCATCATACGAATGTATATGATCATCACTGGTTCATTGTTACCACCCATCTTTTCGGAGTTACACCAGAATGGACATTTATTTATGGACTTTGTCTTTTAACCTATATTTATTATGAATTAACATTGATCATATAGACAGTGTACCTGCGCTTAGGATTAGTAATAATTAATCTAAAATATTATGAATGTACACAGGTCTTTTTTTTTTTTTCTCATTTTTTTACTCTGTATCCCATCCACGGTAATTTGAATAAGGGTGCCAAAGACACAGGCCCACACACATCTTTAAAGGAACACTTACACAGACACGCCAAAGAGACAGCGCCATTTCCATAATTTCTATATACTTAACATTGATCATAGCGCTGCACTTATTTTTCTTATTTTGTATTGCACTATATATCTAGTGGGGCGGTAGCTGCTCACTTGTCCCTTTGCCCAATTTTTTTTACATGTACATCTCTCCAGCCCTCAATCAATACCAGCACCACTTCTCAAGAGGAAGAGTTGCAACTCATTCCCTCCACAATGATAAGTCCTCTTTAGCCCTGAAGAAACTGCTATGCATTCAAGGCATGGGAGATGGGCTAAAAAAAAACTTACACTACTGCGACCATCCAACTTTTAGATGGTGCTGGTGTTGCGGTTAGCTGGCTTGCCTGCCAAGATTCTGTGCCAAGTTTGCATGTCAGAGGTAGCAGTAGATAAAGAGGCAAAGAAGGCAGATGTTTTGGTCAAACTGACTGAGAAGATCTTTGGTCAATAATGGTCAGATGCTAAGCCTAATTAAACAGCAACACCAGTTTAAAGGCTACCTCTGCCTCAAAAGCAGTAAACCAACGAATCTTCATCAGACTGGCCAGCTTTGTCATCCTGGGCTTATGGTAGCTAGCTTTCCTGGCAAGATGCTATTCCAATCAGAATGGCAGAGGCAGTAGTTGTCAGATACTAAGCCTAAGAAAACAGTTACATTTGCTTAAAGTCCACCTTAGCCTCAGAAGCTGTTGGTCAAGGAGTCTGCATTAGGCTAGTCAGATGTGTCATCCTGACAAAGACTGATGCAATATCTTTGCAGATGCCTTGGAACAGCAGAATGAGAATGGAAATTAAGGTTTATACTACCTTAGGCAATGCTGTTGGAGCTCACTTCAGTAGCCAAGGCTATTGATATCTTGGAGTAAAGGTGGAGGCAGAAATTTGCGCTCTTCATTCCCTGGAAGGAGTCATTGCTATCTAAAGTGGGATTAATCACTTATGTTGGTCACCAATGCCCAGCAGGGAGGTGAAAGGTGAAGAAATTAAAGATTTGGAGGCATTATAGACCTAGAAGGGCTATAAATGAGAGTAGAGGAATCCATAATCATATTTTCTTAATTTTGCCTAAATCTATATCTGCCCTTCCATAGGATCAGCAAAGTCCTTTCAGGGGCCTCTGCACCCAAATTTGTCCAGTGGGTGTTTTGCAAGTTTGGGAGGAGCATTTTCAGGATCCACAGGTCCTGTTATAGTGCAATAAAGACAATTGTTAAAATCCCCCTCCCCCCTCCTCCAACCCATTTTTTTTTCCAACCAAGAGTGTTGGGGCAATCAAAGCTCTAGGCTCTAAGCACACCAAGTGTTGTTACAACAGAGAGCCATCTGTCCATTTCTTATCAAGACAGATTTCAAGGTTTCTATCCTCAATTGTTTTTTGTCAAAAGAAACAAACTTGGGTCCAGGGCTGGATCTGAAGGCATGAAGCAGATGGTAGGATTAAGATTCAACCATTTCATATGGAGTCACTGCAGTCAATCACTCAATATGTCAAATAAGACAGCTGAATGTTATCTCTAGATCTAGTAGATACATTATCTCACAAAAGTGAGTACACCCTTCACATTTTTATAAATATTGTATTATATCTTTTCATGTGACAACACTGAAGAAATTACACTTTGCTACAATGTAAAGTAGTGAGTGTACAGCTTGTATAGAAGTGTAAATTTGTTGCCCCCTTAAAATAACTCAAACACACAGCCATGAATGGCTATTGGCTAAACCACTGGCAACAAAAGTGAGTACACCCCTAAATGAAAATTGGGCCCAATTGGCCATTTTCTCTTCCCGGTGTCATGTGATTTGTTAGTGCTACAAGGTCTCAGGTGTGAATAGAGAGCAGGAGTGTTAAATTTGGTGTTATCGCTCTCACTCTCTCATACTGGTCACTGGAAGTTCAACATGGCACCTTATGGCAAAGAACTCTCTGAGGATCTGAAAAAAAAGAATTGTTGCTCTACATAAAGATGGCCTAGGTTATGAGAAGATTGCCAAGACCCTGAAACTGAGCTGCAGCACAGTGGCCAAGACCATACAGTGGTTTAACAGGACAGGTTCCACTCAGAACAGACCTCACCATGGTCGACCAAATAAGTTGAGTGCCCGTGCTCAGGGTCATATCCAGAGGTTGTCTTTGGGAAATAGACGTATGAGTACTGCCAGCATTGCTGCAGAAGTTGAAGGGGTGGGGGGTCAGCCTGTCAGTGATCAGACCATACGCTGCACACTGCATCAAATTAGTCTGCATGGCTGTCTTCCCAGAAGGAAGCCTCTTCTACAGATGATGCACAAGAAAGCCCGCAAACATTTTGCTGAAGACAAGCAGACTAAGAACATGGATTACTGGAACCATGTCCCGTGGTCTGATGAGACCAAGATAAACTTATTTGGTTCAGATGGTGTCAAGCATGTGTGGTGGCAACCAGGTGAGGAGTACAAAGACAAGTGTGTCTTGCCTACAGTCAAGCATGGTGGTGGGAGTGTCATGGTCTGGGGCTGCATGAGTGCTGCTGGCACTGGGGAGCTACAGTTCATTGAGGGAACCATGAATGCCAACATGTACTGTGACATACTGAAGCAGAGCATGATCCCCTCCCTTCAGAGACTGGGCTGCAGAGCAGTATTCCAGCATGATTATGGTCCCAAACAGGCCTCCAAGACAACCACTGCCTTGCTAAAGAAGCTGAGGATAAAGATGATGTACAGGCCAAGCATGTCTCCAGACCTAAACCCTATTGAGCATCTGTGGGGTATCCTCAAATGGAAGGTGGAGGAACACAAGGTCTCTAACATCCACCAGCTCCGTGATGTCGCCATGGAGGAGTGGAAGAGGACTCCAGTGGCAACCTGTGAAGCTCTGGTAAACTCCATGTCCAAGAGGGTTAAGGCAGTGCTGGAAAATAATGGTGGCCACGCAAAATATTGACACTTCGTGCCCAATTTGGACATTTTCACTTAGGGGTATACTTACTTTTGTTTGTTGTGTGTTGAGTTATCTTGAGGGGACAGCAAATGTACAGTGTTATACAAGCTGTACACTCACTACTTTACATTGTAGCAAAGTGTCATTTCTTCAGGGTTGTCACATGAAAAGATGTAATAAAATATTTACAAAAATGTGACGGGTGTACTCACTTTTGTGAGATACTGTATATACTTACCCATTTCTGTACATCCACACTTCTCCAAACACCTTCTCTAGGCCATTTGAGAGGTGCACTTCTAGTTCATTTGACAATCTTTGAAGTTTACATATACCCAGGAACCTTTGGAACATATCTTCGAGTAGTTGCCATCTTGCATGAATAAGAGTTGCAGGTGGGAAAGGTCAACCAATATCATTAAGGTAACAACATTCCTGGAAGCAGTCCTGGACACTTAGGAGACTACTGTAGAGTTTCCCTCAGAGAAGGCAACAGTATTAGTATCTCACTTGGGACAGGTTATAGTTCTATCCAATCTGTTTGCATCTCATGGTCTCAAAGTGGTAGGGGAGTTATCTGCTGCAATCCATGCAGTCTGAATGGATCACTGAGACTGTAAACTTTATAAACAGGCCATCTAAAGTAATGGGAGATTTGCTTTGTGCGTCAAAGAATCAGGTTGACCCCACATATGAGACGGCCTCTTTGCTGGTGGCTAAAGCCAGGTAATCTTTTCAGCTGTCATTAGCTTCCTGACATACCAACCATCACAACTGGGATCTCTTTCTTCACTTGTTGGGGTATTCAGCTCAATTAACCTCTAGTCCAAGGTCTGTGGCGTGTGCCAATGGAGGACAATGTGCTCTCCTAGGTGGCCTTATGTTGTGAATAGACAACAAGGTTGTAATGTCCTATCTTCGCTGTCAGGAAGGAAGCAAGGTAGTTTACATATATCGGTGGTATCTCCCATTCAAGTCTGGCAACAGTAGAACCTCATTGTTCTTTGCATTCTGGCTTCCCAGAACTTCCTGTCAGTCACTGTAAGATGCAAAGCCTTGGACATCAAAGGATAGTCTCTAAACCAACAAGCAATTAAGTGGATCTACAACAAACAATGTTATCAGGATCTCAATCTGACAGTAACACCTATGAACATGAATTGCAATTGATTCCTGGCAGTGGATGTACTTGCATCCAGCTGGGTGTGCATCCTAGCCTATATACAATATATCCAGCAGTACCAGTGATCTTCAGGCTCCTCAACAGGATCCACAGTCATGTAGGTATGATAAAGGCAATAATTTCCTTGTGGCCTTACACTTTGGAATTCTTAAAGTGGTTGTTAAGCCACTATAGTATATTCATGCCATCCTCTCTGTTAAATAATGATATGTGTCCCAGTGTCTGTGCTATATTAAAAAAATGCAGATTTCTACCTTATACCAGAGTGTCTCCTGGAGCTCATGTGACTCCTCGCCTCTCTCCTCTCCCAGGCTGACAGCTACAGTCAGAGGGGCGGAGAACTCTCACTGATGACAGTCAGGAGGAGGGGAGGAGAGAAGTAGAGAGGCGAGCAGTTATGTGAGCATCAAGAGATGCTCTGATATAAGGTAGAAATCTGAATTTTTTTTTTATATAACACAGACACTGGGACACATATTGTTATTTAACAGAGGGGATGGCATAAATATACTATAGTTATTATTGCAGCAGGAGGGGAATGATCGGCACTGTCACAAGCTGACAGGGAGGGGAGGAGAGGAGGACAGAGGAGAGCTGCAGATGATGGAGGCACATAAACTGACCACAGTGTCTCTATATGGTTAGTAAGACTAAAAGCATTATTTCTTATGCACATAGTGTAGAAGAGGTGACAGTCCAAAGTTCTTGCAAAAGTTTATTAAGGCATGTGCAAAATAAGGTACAGAAATGGCTGACGTGTTTCGGCTTACAAACACCTTGATCACAGCTCACAATACAAAGATAAAATAAGCAAATATATAAGAACTGTTTGACCTGGAAGCAACACCCACTCATTAGCAAATACAATCCACCTGAGTATAAAAAGCAGCAAGCATCTTGGCATGTGTCAATGGGCTGGTGTTGGAAAGATAATCATTGTAAACATACAAGATAGATCAATCAGATGTACATAAAAGAAATATACATAAATGCATCCTAGTACAAGCAGAGAATCTAAACTCCAATATCAAAGCAGACATATCATCGACAAGGCACCATCCGTCTGTGTAAATGTAATGTTAATGTATTTAGTTCCAAAAGTCTTATACTGATATGATCACAGGGAAATTGGATGAAAAACCCTGTAAAAAAATATTTTTATTACTAATATTATTACGGTGAAGAAAATTGTATAAGCATAGTCCAGAGTGCAAAAAAAAAAAAACTGGACATGTCAAAGCATTCCATTCACATTCCCTGTGGGGAAACAAAGCCTCCTATCATTTCATAAAGAGATCCACATCAAATAGGTGGTTCATCCTCCCGAAAGTCTAGTGCAGAGATGGTAATTCCACCATACCTCCCTTTCCAGCAACTTCCTGTGGGTTTCACCACCTCTAGGGGACACTCCAATGCTCTCCAAGCCACAGAATTTAAAAGATGATATTTTTCCGGCATAGGTGTACTTAAAATGCTTGGAGACCTTGGAGAGCCCCCTATCACTGGCATATGAGGCTCCATGAAAATGTTCCCCAATCCGAGTGCGTAATGGATGTGTAATACATCCTACGTATTGTAAATTGCAATCTGTGCAGACAATCATATACACCACATCACTAGAGCCGCATTTAACATAGATTTTAATAGGGAACTCCTTTCCAGTGACACAGGAAATGACAGATTTATGTGTAGATGTCTGCATGTGACAAAATCTACACGTGGAAGTACCACACATGTAGGAACCTACAGTATGCAACCAGGTCTTTTTAGGTCTGTCATGGAGAACAGACTAGGAGATAGGGAGCTGCCAAGAGCCTGCGAGTGCTGACTGGAGAACCTGCAGCCTTCAGACAGAATTTTGGCCAGGTCCCCATCAGCAAATAATACAGGCAAATGTGTTAATACAAGACTTATGATTTTATGGTATTGCCGTGAATATGTAG
The DNA here is from genome assembly GCA_018402905.1 of Glandirana rugosa. Taxonomy (NCBI): domain Eukaryota; kingdom Metazoa; phylum Chordata; class Amphibia; order Anura; family Ranidae; genus Glandirana; species Glandirana rugosa. Next base: position 441,953 of record BLSH010370337.1, on the reverse strand, counting down.
TGACAAAAGTGACAAAATCTGTGGCTTGGAGAGCATTGGAGTGTCCCCTAGAGGTGGTGACACCCACAGGAAGTTGCTGGAAAGGGAGGTATGGTGGATTTACCATCTCTGCACCAGACTTCCGGGGGGATGAACCACCGATTTGTTGTGGATCTCTATATGAAATGATAGGAGACTTTGTTTCCGCACAGGGAATGTGAACAGAATGCTTTGTCATGTTTCTCCTGTTACAAATTCCAATAAAGACTTATGTTCTATAAAAAAAAGAATAAGTTCACTTAAGTTTACCAATGGCTGTGTGAGGCCGGTATAAATGTCTATTCTCCACAAGGTACAGACAAGTCTTGTGGGATCCATGCCTGGTTAATTTTAATAAATGTTAGCTTGTCCACTTTGGCTGTGGACAGGCGGCTGCGCTTGTCTGTGATAACGCCCCCTGCCGTGCTAAACACACGTTCAGACAATACACTGGCTGCAGGGCAGGCCAGCACCTCCAAGGCATAATGGACATCTCAGGCCATGTAGCCAATTTGGAGACCCAGAAGTTGAATGGGGCAGACCCATCAGTCAGTACGTGTAGGCGTGTGCACACATACTATTCCACCATGTTGCTGAAAGGCTGCCTCCTGCTAAGATGTTGCCTATCAGCTGGTGGTGCTGTTTGTTGTGGCGTGCTGCTGACAAAGCTTTTTCACATTTCGGCCATGCTAACCCTGCCTTTTGAGGTGCTGGCGGCGCCACAGCTGTGTTGGCGACCTCTTCCTCTGCCTTCGCCTTGTGCTTCCATTGAGCTCCCGGTGTCAATTGGGAATGCCCTCAGCAACGCGTCTACCAGCGTGCGCTTGTAGTCGCGCATCTTCCGTTCATGCTCCAGTGAGGGAATTAAGGACGGCACGTTGTCCTTGTGACGGGGATCCAGTAGGGTGACCACCCAGTAATCAGCACAAGTTAAAATGTGGGCAACTCGGCTGTCATTGCGCAGGCACTGCAGCATGCAGTCGCTCATGTGTGCCAGGCTGCCCAGAGGCAAATACAAGCTGTCCTCTGTGGGAGGTGTATCATCTGTGTCCTCCGTATCTCCCCAGCCACGCTCCAGTGATGCTCACAAGCTGCGTTGGGTTCCACACTGCTGTGAACACGGTTCCTCCTCCTCCTCATCATCCTCATCCTCGTCCTCCTCATCCCTCAGAACTGTGCCCTGGCTTGAAAATTTTTTACCTGGCCTATGCTGGTGCAGGAACCCACCCTCCGAGCCACTTGTGAATGACTGGCCTGATAACCGTGGAAATGACCCCTCTTCCTCCTCCTCTTCCTCCTGTGCCACATCCTCTTCCGTCATTGCCCGAAGTGTTTTTTCAAGGAGACATAGAAGTGGGATAGTAACGCTGAGAACAGGGTCATCGGCACTGGCCATGTTGGTGGAGTACTCGAAACACCACAATATGGTACACAGGTCTCGCATGGAGGCCCACTCATTGGTGCTGCAGCTGAAACTCCACTAGTGCCTGCTGCTGCTCGCACATTCTCTCCAGCATGTGCAAGGTGGAGTTCCACCTTGTGGGCACATCGCATAGAAGGCGGTGAGCAGGAAGGCCGAAGTTCTGCTGCAGTGCAGACAGGCAAGCAGCAGCAGGGTGAGAACGCCGAAAACGCGAACAGATGGCCCGCACTTTCTGCAGCAGCTCTGACATATCCGGGTAGTTTTTTAGAAATGTCTGCACCACCAAATTCAGCACATGTGCCAGGCAAGGAATGTGCATCAAACTGAGCTGCTACGAAATTTCGCCCATTATCGCACACCACCAGGCCGGGTTTGAGGCTCAGTGACAACAACCACTCATCGGTCTGTTGTTCAATGCCCGTCCACAGCTCCTGCGCAGTGTGGGGTTTATCCTCCAAACATATCAGTTTAAAAACAGCCTGCTGTCATTTCCCCCTGGATGTGCTGAAGTTGGTGGTGAAGGTGTTACGCTGACCGGATGAAGAGGAGGTGGTAGAGGAGGAGGAAGCGGAGTAGGAGGAGGAGGAAACAGGTGGCAAAGAGAAATGCCCGCGCAAAAGCCGCAAGAGTGGGACGACGACGAACGGACAGACGTGACGTCGTCTTGAAGCCGGAAGGACGAGTGGCGGAAGATACACTACACGGGTGTTCCACCTTGAGGTGGA
>BLSH010370337.1:374784-402677 GCA_018402905.1 Glandirana rugosa | reverse complement strand
TTAACCCCTCACCATCACTGATACTAGGTGCTGTCTTAAAACATCACTAGTTTATTGACTATTTGGCCCAGTGATTTTTATTTTCTATTTTATACCATTTTGATTGTGTTAAATAGATTAAAAACATGTTCTAAAAATGTCATACCCATGTAATGCACAATGTTTAGCAGAGTGGACTAGAGCTTGACAATGTATTTATTGTTAATTTTGTCTCCCTGTCCTAGTCACTACCACTCCCCAATTTCATGTACAGGTGTCACAATGACACAAAGTAAAGGAAAACAATGGGACCACAAGAAGAAATGAGAATTTGATATAACATTTAACTCTTCCCCACTCCAAAGTCCAAAACTTTAGTTAGAAGTTTAAGCTTAAAGTGTATCTAAACGTAGGAACACACATTTATTAGATTGCAGCTTGCAAGCCCTTAGATGTCAGGACTTCCATAGTTTCTCTCTTTTTTGGGGCTTTTTTCATATATTTTCATCTGTTAAATTGCTGGGAACACACCTCCTATCTTAGGGTGGCTACGTTCACTAGCTGTACCTTATCTATGGAGGAGCAGCATTGACATTCTAAGACAGCAGCTTTGTCAACCTGTGGAAAGGATAAGAGAGTAAGATAGTAAGATACAAATGGGTTTAGATGAGCTTTAAATACAGTAAGCAAACAACAAAAATTCTAACTTCAGCTAACACTTTTTTAAGCAGTTACAACAACATACATTTTTCTTTAGGGATAATGTGTTAAACTATATGAATAAAAGTTGACCATTGAAATCACACTTGTCAACATTAAATTGTTTGTCACTAAATGCCACTTTTGTTGAGTTGCTTGGCCTGTTAAAGGATGTTACAAAATGGCAGATCTATTGGCAGGATCAATAGGTATACCAGGTTACAAAAGGACTCAAAGAAAAACAAAGACTGCTGTGTTAAGTCTAGTGACAGCTTGCATTATACTGTATATGTCATTTTTTACATTTCCCATAGTTCCAACACAGCATGACTGCCATCGTCCCTTAATAATCTTGAAGCATGGTCAATACAAAAGTCATCTGTCAATTTTGGCAAAATATTGCTTCCTGGGAAAAACAATAATTCTTGACCTCCCATGGCAATCATTTTGAGTCTGTAGTTTAAAATATAACCAGAACATCTTTAGTAATTAGAGTAGAAACAGCAATGGTTGTCAGACAATTATTCAAATTCATACAGATGAAATACTGCAAGTTAACTATATAAGAACTTTATTCCAATAGGTTTTCTTTGATTTTTAATATATAGAATATGCAGCAACCTGTTCAAACGTATGATAACTAATACCCTGCTCACAAAACAGTATATGAATAAAGTTTTAGGAGTATTGTAAAGTATAACAAATAACATGCCCATTTAAGCAAGCAGAATGTGGAAACAATCTGTCATATCTGAAAGCAAAAGGCAGTGTTAGATTGTTTGACAGGTAGCAAAATCAAAGAATAATAAAACAGGTTTGAAAAATACCCCAGAGAGATGGAGCAAAGAGATTCACAATACAAAAAAAAAAAAAGAAATTAGGTAACCCAAGATTCAACAATAAGTATAAAGTTTAGAAGTACTTGCACATACCTCCTGCAGCAGCTTTCATTGTCTCCACTTTGCCAGATTGCTAGGCAGTTCTAAACAGGCAAAGAATCTGCACTCTGGTATACTCAGAGCTTGCTCACCCCTTCCCGCCTTCATGAGTTTCTATAGACCCATCGCTATTATGGGCTGCTTCACTGGACAGCAGGAATGTGTAGGAGACAGGACAGGGTGGGCAAGCTTTGGCACTACCAAGAAGCCTCTAGGTGTCTACGTGCCTATACCTGTCAGTTTCTTTTTTTTTTTGTTAAAATGTCAGAGTCAATTTAAACTTTAAACGAGTGCATTCTGAATTCACTAAATTATGGTCGTAGTTATTTAAAAAAAACTGGTGTTGTTCAAGGTAGCTCTCTCATCAAGACTAATGGTTGGTGAAAAATGTTTACTTGCTCATATTATACACTGCTATGATGGCAGTAAACCACACATTAATTTGACTAATGAGGATATTTTAGATATATCATGGCTGTACTGCATCTCAGGTGGCCAACTAGATTTGCAGTAGGACTATACTTGGCATAGGTGTGCTCAGCCTATCACATTTGGATGTGCACCCCTAAGCTCAAACACACATGCCTTTTACTGCAGCCTCAGCTGCCCTGGACAGTGAATGAATGGGGAGTGCTCTGTGCTGAGTGACTTCCTGTTTCAGCTTTCAGATTTTTTGTCAAAGTTTAATTGAATAAAGAAAAAGTAATAGCTGATTGGCTACCACGCACAGCTGCACCAGATTTTGCATTCTCTGGTTTTAGTAAACCAACCCATAGTGCTTAGGTTGTGCCCAGGCCCACGCCTATGATACTTGATCACTTCTAGAAAGGGAAGGTATGCCTTCCTGTTTCCTCCTGTTTCTGGTTGAATCCAGCTACTCTGTCCAAAGTTCAATCAGACTAACTGAGCCTCAAAGCAGACAGCATTGTTCTTAGCTGACCATAGTGCTCTGGGAACCCTTTGTAGTGTATTTAATGTTTATTTGAATAGTAAAGTATCTAGTAAAACTTGTATAAAACAATAGTTTAGACATTAAAACTACATTGGCCCCAATTTCCCTTGGCCAGTTCTTTTCAGTTTGAAATCAACTTTTGATTTTATTCCTCTATACAAGTCAATGTGAATGCATAGCAAACGCATCTTAAAATCATTGTACATAATACATGCCAAACATGCGGCAACTGCACAACCTGGCCTTAAATAATGACAAATGTTAAGAAAAAAGTAAAGTGAAGACAAAGCCCAGCAAATAAAAATATTGGATCAGCAGATAAAAAAAACATTTGAAATACCCAACAGGTTGTTAGATATCTGAAACCAGTGGATCAGCATTCTCTCATTATAAAAACTGACAACAAAGCTGACTTTACAAAACAAATGTTAGAATTCTCTTACTAAGGAAATTTACAAAACTTTAATTCACTGGGTCTATGTACATGAAATGTCAGAAAAGGAAATTGCCTATCTTGCCAATGGCAACCACATTAGGGTCAATTTGTCTTAAAATTTAAAAATGAAAGATGCTGTGGTAGCACACAATTTCCTCACAAATACTTTTTATAATTAAGGCCCAATATTTGCATCCTTTAAAAAAGTACCACTCTGGTATCCATAGAAACTGTAACTTACTAAAATAAACAGCTTACATAAGGGGAAAATATTACTCTCTGGACAAAATAATTGAATTTAGCTTGCGATTGAAAGCGGGCTTAATGTCTCCAATTACATGGCAGTTGTATTTATTTATTCACATTATTCATAAATCATTGAACTGCCAATATAGTCAGGAAAATTTTGCTGGGGACATTTAATCATTTATGTCCACTTAGATCATGAAAAAACTTACAGTCTAATGTCCCTACCACTGTATTATAGGCAAACACTAGAGCCACTTTGGGTGGAAGTTACCGAGCCTTCAGTATTTTTTTTTTTTTTAGATTATAAAGATATCCACACACATTCTATGCAAATATTGTCCATGTAACAAATTTAGCTCAAGAACCAGGTACAGTAATACCTCGGCACTAGACCTATAGCATTTCTAATTGTTATGAACTATTTTAACATCCCACCATTTTTTTAGCATACATAGCCATTTCCAGGTGTCTGGGGTCCTTCCTCTTCTTCATCAGTGTCAGTGGTGGGTGGTCCTTAATGCTGTGAATGGTGCTCACATAATGATATCTGAGCATTGTTCAATACAGCTTTCTCCTGTGAGCCTGGGTTGTGTATGACGCACTCCCTGGAGGTATGTCTATGATGGCCTAGGCTCCCAAGAATGGTTTGAATGTTGCTGGGCTTCATTCTACCCATAAAGGACTAGTGGCCAGCAGTGGAGGAAAACAAAGAGAGTAGTACTGGAGTGTGGATATAGTGAGTACTGATATTTTACACTTCTTTTTTGTTAAACAGAAGTGGGAGACAATGGATGCAAAGGACTGGAGAGGGGTTGGGAGCCTAAGTCCCTAACATGCTTTAATGTCATGTTACTTGTAGGTGTAATCAATCACTTTTTGGCAATTACCTATTTTGCAGTGTGTTGCTTTAAATCTGTTCCAGCTTAGGGAAATGTCCAAAAGAGGTAAAATTGTTCAGTAGGATGGGATAAAATTCATCACGATGTTTGATCTTAAAGTTGTCCTGACTTAGAACCACAGAATTTGGTTGGATGTCAAGTGGCCATGCAAGTGGACAAATGAACCATGTGGGCAAGTTGTACAGTGGCAACAGTCACATTTTCAGTCCCACCTCTTTAATGTCTGAGCAATCTAGGAGAAACTTGCATTTACCCCATATGTGGATTGGTTGTTGGAAAATGATGACTGATATGACCAGTTTTTAAAGTGTATGTCCAAGCAAAACGTAATGTTTAGTTTTGGATACATGTGGGAAAAAAGAGATTTTATTAAAACTTACCGTAAAATCCTTTTCTCCGAGTTCACTGACAGACGTAGCTCTCCATTACGTGTGGGGTTTATGCTGGTCTCACTAGGAGTTAACTAGGCAGGGAAAAGAAACAGCTGGCCCCTCCCATGGGGCCGTCCTCTCTTCCCACATAAACCCCCTCCATAGAATAGCTCACCAGTTCGTACATAAGCCGTACAAGAACAGAGCACAGAGGGGTGGGTGCTGCGTCTGTCAGTGAACTCGGAGAAAAGGATTTTACGGTAAGTTTTAATAAAATCCCTTTTTCTCCTATCGTTCACTGACAGATGCAGCTCTCCATTACGTGTGGGGATGTCCCCAAGCTGTGTCAAAAAGAAGGGTGGGTAAACGCTAACAACAGTACCCAACTGAACCTCTAAGGAGGCGCCAGACGCGCCTACACTGCCGCCTGCAAAACTTTGCGGCCAAAAGCAGCATCCGAAGATGCAAACACATCAACTTTATAAAACTTAGTGAAAGTGTGAACCGAGGCCCAAGTGGCCGCCTTGCACACCTGTGACACCGAAGCCTGGTGTCTAAAAGCCCAGGAAGTGTTAACAGCCGGGGTAGAATGAGACGTGACCGGAAAAGGGGGAACCTTGCCCCGAACAGAATAGGCATGGGTCACGGTCTGTCTGATCCAACAAGAAATCGTAGCCGACGAGGCCGCCAACCCTTTGCGCGGGCCCTCTGACAGCACAAACAAGGCATCAGCTTTTCGAAAAGAGGCTGTAGCCGCCAAATACACTCGTAAGGCCCTCACTACGTCCAAAGTATGCAACTCAATCTCTTTTGGGTGCGATGGATGAGGGCACAATGAAGGAAGAACAATATCTTCATTAATGTGAAAGGAAGAAACCACCTTCGGAAGGAATGAAGGAGAGGGTCGCAAGACCGCCTTGTCCCTATGTAGGACCGGGTAGGGAGACTTGCACGATAGTGCTGCTATTTCAGACACCCGTCTGGCGGAAGTGATGGCAACTAAAAAGGCCACCTTCTGCGACAGCAATTGTAAGGAAATCTCCCTGATATTCTCATATGGCGGTTTCTGAAGTACAGAAAGCACCAAATTCAGATCCCACGGAGCCATTGGGGCCTTCACCCGAGGCGCCACATGTCGCACACCTTGTACAAAGGTACGAATCAACGAGTGCGAAGCCAAAGGTCTCTGAAAAAGAATCACCAGAGCCGATATCTGGCCCTTGAGTGTGCTCAAAGCCAGTTTTTTGTTCAGGCCTTGCTGCAAAAAAGTCAGGACCCTGGACACGACATAAGAGCAAGGGTTATGACCCTCCGCCTCGCACCAAGCTATATAAGCCTTCCAGGTGCGGTGGTAAATCTTGCGGGAAGTACACTTGAGAGCCTTCAACAACGTAGGGATCACTGAGTCAGCGACTCCCCTGTCTCTTAGCACCTGGGACTCAATAGCCAAGCCGTCAAAACCAGCGAGGGTAAAGCAGGGTGCAAGATGGGCCCCTGAGACAGAAGGTCGTCTCGCAGCGGGAGCCGCCAAGGGGCGTCTGCCACCATGTGCAGCACGTCGGCGTACCAAGTGCACCGAGGCCAATCTGGAGCCACCAGGATTATTGGTATCCCCTCTGCCACTATCCTGCGTATCAATCGCGGAAGCAGTTTTATTGGAGGGAAAGCGTACAGAAGGCGGTAATGGCCCCAGGGGGCCACCAGAGCGTCCGTGGCCACTGCCAACGGATACTTCATTCTGGACACAAAGGTCTCCACCTTGTGATTGAATCGAGACGCCATGAGATCCACGTCTGGCGTCCCCCATCTGCGGCAAATCTGATTGAACACCTCCAGGTGGAGAGACCATTCTCCCTGGTCCAGCGTCTGGCGACTGAGAAAGTCCAGTGCCAGTTCTCCACACCTGGAATGTAAATGGTGGAGATTGCCTGAACGTGACGTTGCGCCCAACGTAGTATCAGAGCTGCCTCCGCCGCAGCTGCTGGACTCCTTGTGCCGCCCTGATGGTTCACATACGCCACTGCTGTGGCATTGTCTGATTGAATTTGAATCGGACGACCCTGCAATCTCACTGTCCAGTGAAAAAGGCACAATCTGATTGCTCTCAGCTCCAGTACATTGATGGGGAGGCGAGCCTCCTGTGCCGACCAACGGCACTGGACAGACAGCTGCCCCAGGATCCCTCCCCAGCCTGAAAGACTGGCATCCGTGGTGATGATCACCCACTGAAGGTGCAGGAACGACTTCCCCTGAGTCAGGGTCGAGTCCCGAAGCCACCAAGCCAGAGATGCCCTGGTCTGGGAGCTCAGACGGATACGAAGGTCCATGGAACGAGGGGACCTGTCCCACCGAGCCAGAATTGCTCACTGAAGGAGACGAGTGTGACTCTGGGTGAATGGGATCACGTCGAACGACGAGACCATGAGCCCCAGCACCCGCATACAGAACCGTAATGAAGACCGACGGTGCGACAGGAGAGTTCGCACTGCCGACTGCAGAGACAGCAACTTGGCTGGAGGGAGGAACACCTTCGCCTGTTCTGTGTCCAGAATTAGACCCAGATACTCCAGGCGACGGGATGGAGAGACCGATGACTTCTGCAAGTTGAGCAACCAACCGAAATCCTGCAGAGATGTCATTGTGATTCTCACATTCTCCTCCAGAGCCGAGACAGACTCCGCTCGCAGGAGCAGGTCGTCTAGGTAGGCTACCACCGCAATGCCTCTCTGTCGCCAACACCGGGGCTAGCAGTTTTGAAAACTCGAGGTGCTGAGGCCAGGCCGAAGGGGAGTGCCACAAATTGAAAATGGAGGTCTCCCACTGCAAAGCGCAGGAAGCGTTGATGCCGTGGATGAATGGGTACATGGAGGTACGCATCCCTGATGTCCGGGGACTCCAGAAATTACCCCTGATGAAGGGCGGCCACGACCGAGCGGATATATTCCATCCGGAATTTCCGCGTCCTGACATACCGGTTCAGGGTCTTCAGGTCCAGTACTGGCCAAACCCCCCCTTTTTTGGGAACCACGAATAGATTCGAGTAGAAACCTCGAAACCTCTCTTCTGGAGGCACTGGCACGATCACCCCCTGTTCCAAAAGTGCTTGGACAGCCCCAAGAAGAGCCTCCCGGCATTCCTGCGGGAGCCCTAAGTTTGATGGGAAGAACCTGTCTGGGGATAGAGTGTTGAACTCTATCCTGTACCCGGTGGACACCACTTCCCGGACCCAATGGTCGGGAATGTGGGCCAGCCACCGGCCTGCGAACCCCAGAAGACGTCCCTCCACCCGAATCCCGGGTGGGGGCAACCCATCAGGCTGAGGAGGACTTGTCCTCCGCCTTTTTGGTTTTGTGCTGCCACTGCCATCTTACGGCCCCTGCAGCGACCTTATCGGGGTGGGTCCCTTTTCCTGCTGTGCCCGGGGCGCAAAAAAACCTCTTCTGACCCGAGGGAGGGGGCCCCTGTCTATGGCAAAACTCACGCCTGCCTGGCTCTGGAAGGAAGGTACTCTTACCTCCCGTGAAGTCCTTAATAATCTCATCCAAACGTGGACCAAATAGACGTCCACCCTGAAAAGGGAGGTCAGCAAGCCCCTTTTTGGAAGCATGGTCACCGGACCAAGAACGCAACCAAAGTATCCGTCTGAGTATGACGGCAAAAATCGTTATTCTGGATAACATCAGCAGTAAACCAACGGCCGCATCACAAAGGTACTTGAACCCTTGCAGCAAAAACTCAGCCCTCTGTGGCGCATCCATCAGGTGACCATTTTCCAGATCCTTCTGGAGCTCTTCCATATGCTCAGACAGATGTTGTGCCGCCATGGCGGACGCCAGGGCTGGCCGCACGGCAGAACCTGCCACCAGGAACAGCGACTTTAAAATTGCTTCTGTTTTTCTATCAGCGGGATCCTTAAAGGAAGGGGTCTCTTCCAGAGGAATGGTCGTCGCCTTATTAAGGTGGGCTATCGGTGGGTCCACCACAGGCGATTCCCATTTTTTCAAAAAGCTTTCCTCAAAGGGATAGTGAGCAGCGAACCGTTTTGACAGCGAAGAAGAGTGCTGCAGACGCTGCCATTCATGATAAAGAAAATTATCAAAAAAGTAATTGTAGGGGTAAGCCTTGGGGACCCTAGGGGGTCTAGAGGACCCACACACATACGCAGCAGACTGCGATTCGCCATCCTGACCCAGTCGCAGTGTAGTGCGAATGCCAGTGATAATGGCGGCGACCAACGCTTTTTTGCACGCAGCCGCCGCCCCCTGATCCCCTTCACCGTCCGATGGGCCCAGTTCCCCATCAGACAGGTCCACTGGGGTCCCTGAGATCCCTGAGACCATTTCCGGATCAGAATCCTCCCCTGATGAATAAAGAGGAGGAGGGGGACGCTTCTTGGGGGCCTGTCGGGCGACATCCGCCCGGGGGAGAAATTCACTAAAGACCGCCCGCAGCTGGTCTAAAAATGCCCCTTGCGCAGATTGCGCCTCCTCAGCAGGCTCAGCAGTGTAATCTGCCATCTCCCCTCAGTGACACCAGGTGATACTAAAAAAGATGATGAGGCACCCCCACACTGCCGCACACCACCGCCCCACAGTGCACTAGGGAAACCAGGAGGACTGCACCCGCCGCCACCAGCACCCACAGGGGAGCCCAGCTATACTTGCTGTCCTGCAACCCTGGAGGATCGTCAGAAGAGCCGCGCCGCCAGTTCTCCACCGTTCCACAGAGAAGGGAAAACGCTGCACACACGTGTATTGCAGAGGCATGCAGTCAAAATGGCTGCCGTTAAACACTAGAGGCCGAAAAACACCTTCAGGGAACGTGCAGTACCACAAATGGCCGCTCTGAGCGCTAGAGGGAAAGCCCCATAGGCCCAATATGTTTGCGGCTACGGCAAAATGGCAGCGGTCCGCCGCAAAATGGCGGCCGATCGCCGCATGGTGGTGAACAATGGTACGAATGGTGCTAGAAGAACGTTGCAGTGCAGGGGGGGAGGGGGGGTGCGGGGGGTGAACAGGAGCTCCATGCGCCCCACCAGCGGCTACCCAGCAAGAAAAATTTTTTTTTTTTTTGGTCGTCGGCCCCCCTTTCCGCCCCTAAAAAAAGGGGGGAAAGGCAGGAACTCTCACTCACCACTTCGACGAGCGCCGTGGGTAGCCACCCAGTCTCAGACCTTCTGCCCCTTCTTGGGCGGTATGCTGCAGACCAGAAAAATCGCCCTTCCCAAATCGCATCTGGGGCTGGGCACAAGGGGGGATCACCCCAGGCCGCCCGCACGGAACGGGCACGATGTGGCGGGTCCCCATACGGTGGGACTGGCTTGCATCGGTCGGCCAAGTAGGGGAAAGTACAGAGCCCATGGACTCTCTATGCCCCGACCGGCTTCTTGATAGCAGATCGATCTTGATAGAAGACAAAAAATTAAAACAAAAGAATGGTCACAAACAGGACCACAATTCCCCTACAGGGAAGCCGGGTCAACTCCTTGCAAACTAGGCATTTAGACTGGTGAGCTATTCCATGGAGGGGGTTTATGTGGGAAGAGAGGACGGCCCCATGGGAGGGGCCAGCTGTTTCTTTTCCCTGCCTAGTTAACTCCTAGTGAGACCAGCATAAACCCCACACGTAATGGAGAGCTGAGTCTGTCAGTGAACGATAGGAGAAATAGAACTAATGTCTGTGATTACTATCCATGCTCCACTAAAGAGAGATTTTACCCCCCATTTATTGTCACAGTGACAACTTTTTCACCAGACTGGAAGGCAATGAAAATCTGCACTATGGCCACGGACAGAAATTAACAGGCAGACAGGAGTTCTAGCCTTCCTCTGCTCTACCACTAAGAACCATTTTGTTTTTGTCTGTGTTGCTAACGGAGGTTCTCTTTTCCTTTCTGTCTGGAGAATTTGTCACTGGGATAGAAAGTAAAAGGAAATTTAACAGAGCCCTGGATAGCGGCAAAAACTCAAAATGGAGTGTAATCCGCCATATTCAAAACTAAATAAACAAAAACAAAAAGTTGTGGCTGGATATACACTTTAATGTGCTATAAACTTTGAGCCCATCCTTGTAGAAACTTTTATTTTAAAGGGTTTCATGTTTACCTGAAGTGACAGTGCAAACAACTGACATTTTCTCTACTGTAATTTGAAGGCAATTACACATTTCCCTATTTATTCCTGGATTTAATTTTTTTACTCATTATAATTGTTTTCTGCAACAGCCCATCAAATGGATTCCTGTATTAGTATAAGCTTATAGTTTCATAGCTAAGGATTTTCAACCAAATATAGCAGGCAAGCCTGAAAATCATCAGTCAGTGCCAGCTGTCTTGTGCAGCTCAGGGCAATCAAGTAACAAGCACCTCAGGAACATTTAAACAGAGACCTGTGAAGTGACTTGGGAAACATAATTATACCGCAGACATTCACATTCCCACTTTTCTACATTTCTGCTGTATATCACTCATGGTTGCATAAGGTAAGGCATATTTTACAGAGATATTTAGTATTATAAACATATTAAAACTTGATTTAAAATGGGTTTTTCTTCTAATGTGTGACATGATTTAAAATCTCTTAATGTTTTATTATGATAGCTAAAATCATCTTTGCGGAACCTATTTAAATACCCAATACTTGTTGTAAAGGACACTATGAAGGCATTATTCACAAAATATATCAATATATAGGGCAGACATAACAAAAGGGTAACTTCATGATATTAGCATTACAGTATTCATCTAAATATGTGCTTAAAGTGGTCCTTTTCAGATTAAAAACAAACCCCCAACTATATGTCTCTGCAATAGGAGAGGTAATATACTCACCTCTCTGGGTCCCATGGCTTCTTACTTCCCTGTGTTCCAGTCCTGCAGCCTATGTAAGACTTTTTGGCATTCAACACTTCTGTGCGTGTCAGATACCTGTTTCCCCTGCTGCACATTGTGGTTCTATTTTCCAACTCCTACACCCTTACAGGATGCAGCAATATCTGATATACCTGGAAATGTTGAATGTTAAATAGTCTTATGCTGCAGTGCCAGAATGGAGGGAAAGCAGGAGATACAGGCCACTGTAGGACAGTCTTACGCATATGCATGGCAGCAGGGCAGATGGATCCTAATGTCCAGCCACCATATTTATACGTTACTGTCTTGTTTTGGGGCATGTTCCACTGCTGCCCCAAGAACTGTTGCTGAGCTGTCACTGACAGATCATGGTCAACTACTGATGATCAGAGCCAATAGGCACCGCTCCTATGGTGTTAGCAGTGGGCAGCCAATCACAGTGCAACAAGATTGGAGGCCCTGCCTACTGGATCCAAGCACCATGGCCTACTTAAAGCACCATCTTTGGCTAGCATAAAGAAGTTACCTAGACAGGTTTGCTTTAATGGTATATTTATCATATAGATCTACATATATGATGCCACTCTTTGAGATTGGTTTACTAAAGAAGTAGAGGTTGTTCAAGTTGTACAATGAATGGTCATTGACCTTAGTAAATAAGGTGCCAGCAAATTACATACAGTATCTCACAAACATGAGTACACGCCTCACATTTTTGTAAATAATTTATTATATCTTTTCATGTGACACCTTGCTACAATGTAAAGTAGTGAGTGTACAGCTTGTATAATAGTGTAAATTTGCTTTCCCCTCAAAATAAAATGAGATTACACCCCTAAGTGAAAATGTCCAAATTGGGCCCAAAGTGTCAATATTTTGTATGGCAACCATTATTTTCCAGCACTGCCTTAACCCTCTTGGGCATGGAGTTCACCAGAGCTTCACAGGTTGCCACTGGAGTCCTCTTCCACTCTTCCATGATGACATCACAGAGCTGGTGGATGTTAGAGACCTTGTGCTCCTCCACTTTCTGTTTCAGGATGCCCCACAGATGCTCAATAGCATTTAGGTCTGGAGACATGCTTGGCCAGTTCATCATCTTTACCCTCAGCTTCTTTAGCAAGGGAGTGGTAGTCTTGGAGGTGTGTTTGGGGTCGTTATCATGTTGGAATACTGCCCTGTGGCCCAGTCTCTGAAGGGAGGGGATCATGCTCTGCTTCAGTATGTCACAGTACATGTTGGCATTCATGGTTCCCTCAATGAACTGTAGCTCCCCAGGGCTGGCAGCACTCATGCAGCCCCAGACCATGACACTCCCACCACCATGCTTGACTCTAGGCAAGACACACTTGTCTTTGTACTCCTCACCTGGTTGCCGCCACACACGATTGACACCATCTGAACCAAATAAGTTTATCTTGGTCTCATCAGACCACAGGACATGGTTCCAGTAATCCATGTCTTTAATCTACTTGTCTTCAGCAAATTGTTTTTTGGGCCTTCTTGTGCATCATCTTTACAAAAGGCTTCCTTCTGGGATGACAGCCATGCAGACCAATTTGATACAGTGTGCTGCGTATGGTCGGAGCAATGGCAGGCTGAGTCCTCACCCTTTCAACCTCTGCAGCAATGCTGGCAGCACTCATACGTCTATTTCCCCAAAGAAAACCTCTGGATATGACTGAGCATGTGCAATCAACTTGTTTGGTCAACCATGGCGAGGCCTGTTCTGAGTGGAACCTGTCCTGTTAAACTGCTGTATGGTCTTGGCCACCGTGCTGCAGCTCAGTTTCAGGATCTTGGGAATCTTCTTATAGCCTATGCCATCTTTATGTACAGCAACAATTCTTTTTTTCAGATCCTCTGAGAGTTCTTTGCCATGAGGTGCCATGTTAAACTTCCAGTGACCAGTATGAGAGAGTGAGAGCGATAACACAAAATTTGACACACCTGCTCCTCATTCACACCTGAGGCCTTGTAACACTAACGAGTCACATGACACTGGGGAGGGAAAATGGCTAATTGGGCCCAATAGGGGTGTACTCACTTTTGTTTCCAACAGCTTAGACATTAATGGCTGTGTGTTGAGTTTTTTTGAGGGGACAGCAAATTTACACCATTATACAAGCTGTACACTCACTACTTTACATTGTAGCAAAGTGTCATTTCTTCAGTGTTGTCACATGAGAAGATATAATAAAATATTTACAAAAATGTGAGTGGTGTACTCACTCTTGTGAGATACTGTATTTACTATCCCCCGCTCTCCATCCTGAAAGATCCCCCACACCTGCTGGGGGAGAGAGGTGAGGAGGAAACCAAGCAGCACTGCAGGGTGGGGGGTCAACAGGGGGGGCGGGCAGTAGGGGGAATTGGCACACCACATAGGGGTTGATTTACTAAAACTGGAGAGTGCAAAATCTGGTGCAGCTCTGCATAGAAACCAATCAGCTTCCAGATTTTTTGTCAAAGCTTAATTGAATAAACCAAAGTTAGTAGCTGATTGGCTAGCATGCACAGCTGCACCAGATTTTGCACTCTTTGATTTTAATAAACCAACCCATAGTGCTTAGGTTGTGCCCAGGCTCACGCCTATGATTCTTGATTACATCTAGAGAGGGAAGGTATGCCTTCCTGTTTCCTCCTGTTTCTGGTTGAATCCAGCTGCTCTGTCCAAAGTTCAATCAGACTAACTGAGTCTCAAAGCAGACAGAATGGTTCTTAGCTGACCATAGTGCTCTTGGAATCCTTTGTCATGTATTTAATGTTTATTTGCAAGTAAAGATTTTACATCTAGTAAAAACTTGTATAAAAAAATAGTTTAGACATTAAAACTGCATTGGCCCCAATGTCCCTTGGCCAGTTCGTTCAGTTTGAAATCAACTTTTGATTTTATTCCTCTATACAAGTCAATGTGAATGCATAGCAAATGCATCTTAAAATCATTGTACATAATACATGCCAAACTTGCGACAACTGCACAACCTGGCCTTAAATAATGACAAATGTTAAGAAAAACATACAGTGAAGACAAAGCCCAGCAAATAAAACTATTGGATCAGCAGATAAAAAAAAACATTTGAAATACCCAACAGGTTGTTAGATAT
Source organism: Glandirana rugosa (assembly GCA_018402905.1). NCBI lineage: Eukaryota > Metazoa > Chordata > Amphibia > Anura > Ranidae > Glandirana > Glandirana rugosa. Next base: position 388,197 of record BLSH010370337.1, on the reverse strand, counting down.
CTGGAACCAGTGGGTCGGCAAGGTTAGGGTGGACAAACTGACAACAAAGCTGGCTTTACAAAAAAAATGTTAGAATTCTCTTACTAAGGGCATTTACAAAACTTGTTTAATTCACTGGGTCTATGTACATGAAATGCTAAACAAAAGGAAAGTGCCTATCTTGCCAATGGCAACCACATTAGAATAAATTTGTCTTAAAATTTTAAAATGAAAGATGCTGTGGTAGCACAGGCAATTTCCTCACAAATACTTTTTATAATTAAGGCCTGATATTTGCATCCTTTAAGAAAGTACCACTCTGGTATCCATAGAAACTGTAACTTACTAAAATAAACAGCTTACATAAGGGGAAAATATTACTCTCTGGACAAAATAATTGAATTTAGCTTGTGATTGAAAGTGGGCTTAATGTTTCCAATTACATGGCAGTTGTTGTATTTATTTATTCACATTATTCATAAATCATTGAACTGCCAATATAGTCAGGACGTTTTTGCTGGGGACAATTAATCATTTATGTCTACTTAGACCCTGAAAAAAAACTTACATTCCAATGTCCCTACCCCTGTATTATAGGCAAACACTAAAGCTACTTTGGGTGGAAGTTAACCAGCCTCCAGTATGTTTTTTTTCAAATTGTAAAGATATCCACACACATTCTATGCAAATATTGTCCATGTGAACAATTTAGCTCAAGAACCAGGTACAGTAATACCATGGTACTAGACATATGGCATTTCTTATTGTCATGGACTATTTTAACACCCCTTTTATGTAAATGAAACAGAAAACTGTGCAGCACAAAAACTTTAGTCCAATAGGAAGATAAGCACGTCCCCCGGTGTCGTCAGTGATGTTAACACATTAAAAACATGCAGGTGAAGATAACGTGGATCCTACACCACCACCACTAGCTGCCTCTCACCTCCTTCATTTGGCCACTAGGACCTTCAGGCATGTATCACTCAGGAAAGATGGCTAGGATCCTGATCCTCAAAAACTGGCTACTCCATATAAGCTTCCACTTGAACTCTCCCAGTACATGAAATAAAAGAAGACACTTCCTAGTGCTCTTTGTCTAAAAATACTTGATTTATTGAACATAAAATGAGGTACTCACATTTTAAAACCCCTCCACTGGTGTCAGTATACAGGCATCAAATAAAACAGCCCACAGAAAGGAAGATGGCCGTGTGGGTGATGTCCGGCGGGTTCCTCCCCCTGAGGGAGGAACACGGCCATCATGTACTGGGAAAGTTCAAATGGAAGCTTATATGGAGTAGCCTGTTTTTGAGGATCAGGGTCCTAGCCATCTTTCCTGAGTGATACATGCCTGAAGGTTCTAGTGGCCAAATGAAGGAGGTGAGAGGCAGCTAGTGGTGGTGGTGTAGGATCCACGTTATCTTAACCTGCATGTTTTTGATGTGTTAACATCACTGACGACACTGGGTGACGTGTTTATCTTCTTATTGGACTAAAGTTTTTGCTCTGCACAGCATTCTGTTTCATTTACATAAAAGGATTGTTGAATTGCCTTTGAGTGTTCAGCTTGCAAATCTTTTATTTTTCTTTCCTTGCATATCTGCACTGAATATATTTTTCTCTTATATTTTAACGCCCCACCATTTTTTTAGCATACATTCCAGGTGTCTGGGACCCTTCCTCTTTTTTTTGGCATTCAACATTTCTGTGTGTGTCAGATACCTGTTTCTTCTGCTGCAAACTGTGGTTCTATTCTCCAACTCCTACACCCTTACAGGATACAGCAATATCTGATGCACCTGGAAGTAAATAAATAAGGTGAATTTATCTTTGTTTTAAATATCAAATCATATGCAAGGGCACAGTAAAAAGATATTTCATCATAGCTTCACCTTATTTACTAAGCCAATGGAACATTTTTCTTAATGGTTCACCTTAAAATCCACTCTTCTGGGCTGCTTTACTAAAGTAGTTTGGAATCTTCATTCAAAAAATTGTGTAACTATTTACCCAATCTTGTGAAAAGTAACTGCAAAAAAAAAAAATTTTTTTAAAGTTTAGAAGCGCAAGATTAATTTTATACATAACTGAAAGTGTAAGAGAAGTGGCTCATATTCCTACCACCCACTCCCTTATTAGTGTGTACAGTAAGAGTCATACCACATGTTAATCAAAGAAAAAGTCTGAAATTACACAGCTTTTGTGGTGCTCTCTTTTTAGGAAACCCATAATGCTCCTTGAATCCCTGTGTAATTTTTTTAGAACAAATATTCTTTGTCATTGTTACAAAAAGACAAAAAGATATAAAACAGTCAAAAATTTAAAAAAATAAAATAAAACCATAAAAAAAAATTAAGCTGAAACCATCACTGTTTCCCTTTCATTGAAGTAGACGGCATGGGCCTGATATATTTTTAGTATTATAAACAGTATTTTAACCACTTGCCGACCAGCCGCCGTCAAAAACGGCAGCAGGTCGACTCTATTGCGCAAATCGCCGTAGATGTAGGCACTTTAAGAGACTGTAGGGGACACGCGCGATCACTCCTCACAGAAGCCAGAACGGGGATCTGCTGAGGTAAAAAAAAGAGATCTCCATTCTGACAGGGAGGGGGAGAGGGATCTGCTGTTCCAAGTAATCCAGAACAGCGATCTCTCTCCTCCTCCAGTCACTACACTCCCCCCACAGTTAGAAACTCCTACCTAGGGAACACTTAACTCTTTGTTAATTTTGTTAATCCCTTCCCTGCCAATGACATTTATACAGTAATCAGTTGCTATTTTTAGCTCTGATCGCTGTATAAATGTCATTGTACCCAAAAAATGTCAAAAGTGTCCGATCTGTCCGCTGCAATATCGCAGTCCCGCTAGAAATCTCAGATCGTCACCATTACTAGTGATAAAAAAATAATAATAATAAAAATGCCATAAATCTATTCCCATAGTTTGCAAATGCAATAACTTTTGTGCAACTAAATTGTCGCTCTTTGTTTATAGTGCAAAAAATAAAAAACGCAGAGGTGATCAAATACCACCAAAAGAAAGTCCTATTTGTGGGGAAAAAGGACATCAATTTTGTTTGGGTGCAACGCCGCACAACTGCACAATTGTCAGTTAAAGCATTGCTGTGCCGTCTCGCAAAAAGTGCTCAGGTCAGGAAGGGGGTAAATCCTTCCGGGGCTGAAGTGGTTAATACCAGTAAAAGGTAGCCTTGTGACATAAACAACATGTTTACACTAACAAAACAGTCCATCACATGTATAAAAAAAGTGCTAAAGTCTCAAAAAAGGGAAGTAAAATAAAACTAAAAATGAGTCCAGTAAATTCCCAGCGAAATGAATCTTCAAATTGACAGTGGAAATATCATATTTCAAATCTCCTCTCGAATGTCAACACAACATGACTAAGGTAACCTTCACCCCCCACAGGATGGGATTCACCAGAATGATATGCCTCTCATATTAATAATCGGCATACTGTGTTTATGATCACAAATGCTTCAATCTTCAAGGGAATATCAATGATCTGTCTCCATCCAAAGATTTGCTCCCCACTACAGAAACAAGGAAAAAAGCAGCAATAGTGTCATACAATAAAACCATGTTCTTTGTTTAAAATCATATACTGCTCAAAAGATAAAATGCATGTACAGCCCATCCATTACAATATCGTCAGGACCGCCAGACATTAGCTTCATCCAGGAGTGAACAGCATCTCACAAGCTCCACCGATCAGTAATTTCCAGTGCGACCGATACATCACTTCCGGTTCCAACTCTGACGTCACAACTGGTTGCCATACAGCCAATTCCGACGCGTTTCGTCCTTCTGAACTATGATGCACTGTATTTTTTTTATTTTAATGGTGGCAGCAGTGATTTATTGGGTAAATTGGTATATTATTATTTTTGTTGGTAGTGAGGAGTAAGTTTAAAGATATTATCTTTATATCTATAAGATATTATTGGTATCATTTTAAGTATGGTAAATTATGTAATGATGTTATGTAATTAGGTAATATACCAAGGGTACTACAAAATAAGTTGTTGTTTTTTTTAAATAATTCTGATTATTATAAATAACAAAATAAAGTGTCCTGCATCTTTATCCTCTTCAAGACTATTCATGTGGGGATATAAAGTTAAAATATATAAATAGTTTTTTTTTTGTTGTTTTTTTTTATTGGAAAAGTGTTTTGCAGGGGAAAAAAATTAGAGTATATTTAAAATGAAAATTCTCACATTTTTTAATTGTATATAAATCTTTTTTTTTCATTTTGGAAAGAGTGTTGATGGGTTAGACCCACTGTCTGGTTTTTACAGCTGTCTGTGCTCATACTAAGGAGATTTGCCAATCTATTTGTCTTTGTGACTATTGTCACCAGAACAAGAAAAGAGAAAAAGTAATGTGAATCAGGTGTTAGATTGCAAGGGAAAATTTGAAATGTGAATTGCTGTGAAATGTGAATTGCTTCCTCTTGGGTGTTATAAATTAAAAAATATGTATATATTTCATTGATAAATCAAACATTATTATCCCATATGATCACACTTAAAATGTCAGTAGTAGCATGTGAAACCTAACCAAGCTGCTTACATACTGTCCAGTCACTAAACAATATTTTTTTCTATTGTTACTCAAATAATATATTCTAAGGCCCCCCCATGCACACTGGATGTTTAGCCTTGGTGAATGAGGCTTTGGCGTTTAGGAATAGGTGGAGGGTGCAGGCAAACCATCCAGCCCTGCTGCTGGCAGCCTGTAAAAATCTATGAGAGGGTGTCAGATGCTGTGGCTGGATGGAGCTCATTAGTATACCAAGCAATTCTTTTTGCCCAGGGACGAATGCCAAACATGCAGACAGCTCACATTCTGGACATATATCTCTGGGTATATGTTGCCCTAAATGTAAATACTGTTTGATGCACAATCCAGCCCCATCCAGCTCAAGCAGCTGTTAGCTTCTCATAGACTTTAACAGGCTGCCAGCAATGGTGCCTGTACCTTTCACCTGTACCTAAACGCTGAAGCCTCGTGCATCAGAGCTAAATGCCCAGTGTCATAAGTAGGAAAAATGAGCCGGCACTTCTGGATACTGTTAAATGCTTGAGTTTTATTCCATCATGATCATAAAAAAAAGTCTGTGAAAACTGACGCATTTCGGAGCCTTGTTCACAGAATGCCCCATGTGCATGGGGCCTAATTCCTATTGCAAGATAAAACCTGCCTTGTCTCTTTTTGCTGCCTATTGAGTGCTCAGATATTGTCCTAATTCAAGCCACTTTCTACCAAACCTCTACCTATATTTTGAACGTTTAGGGAATAGTTATTGATACAGGGATGGGAAGCGGTTGAGGATTGTGGGTTTGTGGTTTTGACGTTTTTTTGCTCTCTATTTTGACACTTTATTAAACTCTTAAGACAAAGCAGTTTTGTAGTATGAAAAAAGAAGCTCACAAACAATGCTATTACAATGTTTGACACTGGCCAATTTTTATAAAGTTGACATCTTTAGCTTAAAATTTTTTAAGAGCAAACATTCCCTGCAGCCTTCACTACCTAAAATCCATTTTCAAATTGGCATGAATTAAATTGTGGTGCTGCCACTGCATTTAAGCCAAGCTAAGCGTACAAGTTAAAAAATCAATTACACATCTGAATAATGTGATGCCAGAATATTGTTTAGCTAACACTGTCCATGAATATTGTACTATTCAGTTGCACCACCAGAACCCTCTCCCCACTGTATGGTATTTATTTTTGTTGTGTATTTGTATTAAACACAGAATCAAAAATGTAATATATAGCAGCTTACCAATCATCAAATGTGGTGGCTGCGTCAGTTTTCTTTTCTTAGGCATTTAGGCATTCTTCCTTCTGTTTTCACCTGGTGATCTGGCCAGCAACACACCTCCTGTATTAGCGTGCCCGCACTCAAGCACAGGGGGCACAGCAGGGAGCAGCATTGCCAATCTGGGGGGGGGGGGGGGGGGTGGGGGGTTGTTAAATGTATTAGGAGATTTAAATACATTAACAAATTAAAGACAAACTCCAGCTCACATTTTATAATCAGTTACAGCAAACAGTTTTTTTCCTTTTGGAATAAAGGTTTTACATAGATAATAAATACATGCTGTCAGTGTTAAATCGTTTGTCTCATCCTTCTTACTGATACATTCTGCATGAGAGCTCTCACTTTTGAAAAACAACTTACTGGCTGGAGCACTAGATGAAAATATAAGAAAGAAAGCCTAAAAGTGAAAATGAATGCAGCATTACATCTAAGTATTGGTAAGCTTCAAAATAATGAATGTTTGCTTTTGAGTTTAACCACTTCAGCCCCGATAGGATTTACCCCCTTCCTGACCAGGCCAGTTTTTGCGCTACGGCACTGCGCTACATTAACCGACAATTGCACAGGCATGCAACGCTGTACCCAAATAAAATTGATGTCCTTTTTTCCCCACAAATAGAGCTTTCTTCTGGTGGTATTTGATCACTTCTGCGGTTTTTGTTTTTTTATAAACAAAAAAAGGCCGACAATTTTGAAAAAAAACAATGTTTTTTACTATTTGCATATCCAAAAAAAATCAGTTTAGGCCAATATGTTCTTCTAAATATCTTTGGTAAAAAAAATTCCCAATAAGTGTATATTGATTGGTTTGCACAAAAGTTATAGCATCTACAATCTATGGGATAGATTTAAGGACTTTTTTTTTTTTTTATTGTTTTTACTGGTAATGGTGGCAATCTGCGAGTTTTAGCGGGACTGCGACATTACGGTAGACAAATCTGACCCTAAGTGACACTTTTTGGGGGCTAGTGACACCAATACAGTGATCAGTGCTATAAGAAGGCACTGATGAATGTATAAATGACACTGACAGGGAAGGGGTTAACACATGGGCGATCAAAGGGTTAAGGGTGTCCTAGGGAGGTGCTTTCTAACTGTAGGGGGAGTGGACTGACTGAGAGTACAGAGAGATCGTTGTTCCTGAACGCCAGGAACAGACGATCTCCCTCTACTCCCCTGTCAGAACGGGGATCCGCCTTTTTTTACATAGACATATCCCCATTCTGCCTCTCTGCATCGTGATTGTGGGTGGCCGGCAGACATCACGGCCTCTGGCCACGCGCATCGGCTTTGGCACAGCACGCCTCCGGGCCATGCGCGCACCCACTGTATCTGTTACACAAAATGCCGTACCAGTACAGCACATGTTAGCCACCAGTTCTCCATACCTTTTTTCTGACAATAACATACCTATTAGAATTGAAATGGCCAGAATTTAGTATCAAGATTTGCCCTCATAAACTTTAATGGGGTTTTATGTTAACCGTATTTGCCAAACCCTCCATGGATTGAACCAGCATTTCCTTCTATCTCACCTAGGCAAAAATGGCGTTACTTCCTATCCATGCCTATGAAAATGTGTTAAAGGTTTTTTTCTGGCCTTCAGTATCCAGCAGAGATCTTTGGAGATCTATGCATGCATGGGTTTGCACATGTGTATGCATTAAGACGGCACAATTAAAAAGGCATCTGTTCATATGTGCTGCAGGGTTCTACCAGGTTTTGAAAGCCAGGCAGAGCCTTTTAGCACATCAGCGCATGTGCTACACCATCAAAGATGGTAGCGCCAGTAGGGGGGGCAAGGCCAGTAGTAGGGGGACTAAAGTTCCTCTTTAATAAGCAAATATTCCATCTTGATGAAACTCCTGTCCTAAGTGTTTTAGAAATGACAGTGAAGAGTATGGTATGCAGACAGTCGTGGGCCTCTTGTGGCCTCCAATATTGTATGAAATCTCCAAAAATTTGGAAAGACTAATCAGCACATACAGTATCATAATAATAGTATCATAATAGTACATACTATTTCAGAAAGACAACCTCTGGATATGACACTGAACATGTGAACTCAACTTCTTTGGTTGACCTTAGAAAGGTCTATTCTGAGTGGAACCTGTCTTGTTAAACTGCTGTATGGTCTTGGCCACTGTGCTGCAGCTCAGTTTCAGGGTCTTGGCAATCTTCTTATAGTCTAGGCCATCTTTATGTAGGGCAACAATTCTTTTTTTCAGATCCTCAGAGAGTTGTTTGCCATGAGGTGCCATGTTGAACTTCCAGTGACCAGTATGAGAGAGTGAGAGCAATAGCACCAAATTTAACACACCTACTCCCCACTCACACCTGAGACCTTGTAACACTAATAAGGCACATGACACCGGGGAGGGAAAATGGCTAATTGTGCCCAATTTTGACATTTTCACTTAGGGGTGTACTCACTTTTGTTGCCAGCGGTTTAGACATTAATGGCTGTGTGTTGAATTATTTTGAGGGGACAGCAAATTTACACTGTTATACAAGCTGTACACTCACTACTTTACATTGTAGCAAAGTGACATTTCTTCAGTGTTGTCACATGAAAAGATATAATAAAATATTTACAAAAATGTGAGGGGTGTACTCACTTTTGTGAGATGCTGTATGTGAGTCTTGAAGGATTCAAATGCACCAAAGCAGGGTTGGTCATAGTCTTCACTGCATCTGAACATACTGTTATTTGACCAAATAGTGAAAAAGCAGAATTTGTTGTATTTAATTGGGGTGTGGTGCCAGATGTTTTGCTCACTGCTCTATCCCTTTGTTGCTATTTGAACAAAGACCACCCTTTGTGGCAACAGGGAGGCAGTTAACTTAATTTGAAGCTTTTCAGAGTGCTAAGTCTGCTCATCACCTCATAGAAGTAGTTGGCCAAGTTCAACATCAAAGAGCCGGTCTCAGGCTCATCCCAAAAGCTCCTCAGTGGGTCAAAGTAACATCAGTGTTGAATATATGGCTTTTGGATGGAGGAGGTGAGAAAACAGGAGGAGGTGAAGCAGCACATTAAGACCGTCTCTGTGTCTAGGCAGGTTCAATGAACTAACTAGGAGAGCCTTTAAAAGAGAAAATTCAGCTTTCAGCCTGTGGGAGATGGGAGGATCACAGCTAATTTTTTTCAGCCACTTATGATGTCCCCACACCCCAGAACCTAAAGCAATGATGGGGAGAAGATTCTGCTTGCTCTCTCTGTCAAGCATCTGCATCACTAAGACACATTCTAACAGGGTGCTCTGTAAGAATCACACAAGAGCATTACACTTGGCAGCATATCAAGGTACTCAGATAACTGGTATGTATCCCATAACATTGATGAACCACCACAAATGCTCTTCCACAAGCATCAGCATGGAATGTTTATATCACAAGAATTGTAGTAGCAGGCCAACCTTTAGAATATCAGATTAGTTCAAAGGATACAAGTATCCAGCAGAATGCTCAGGACTGGAAAATATATGTGGTCTGATAAAATTGTGTTTCCCCCAGATATTGTGACTACAACACTCCAGCCAGACATAATCCCATGGTCCACAACAACCAAGCTGGTATACATTGTGAAATTGACAGTACCATAAAGCATTTACAAGAGAAAAGAAAAAACAACAGAAGCTGCTTTGATTGGCTGGAAAATCAAAAATTTCCCCGGAGAAGTGTATTGTGGGAGTTTCATTGTTACAACTAGCTTTCTGAAGAAGGTGGGAGTGAGAGATCAGCTGGGCTGCAAGATAAGATAGAAGGATATGGAACCGAGGGGGTATACTTGGGACACCGGGTATCAAGAGCCCTTTAAAAACATGGTGGTCACATCAATGAAAACTCAAAGAAGGAGGGTGTCCACCTGCTGACCCCCATGACATACAGTTGTGCTCATAAGTTTACATACCCTTGGAGAATTTGTGATTTCTTCGCCATTTTTCAGAGAATATGAATAATAACACAAAAACTTTTCTTTCACTCATGGTATGGTTAGTGTTTGGTTGAAGCCATTTATTGTCAATTTACTCTTTTTACATCATAATGACAACAGAAACTACCCAAATGACCCTGAATCAAAAGTTTATATACCCCAATCCTTAATACTGTGCATTGCCCCCTTTAACATCAATGACAGCTTGAAGTCTTTTGTGGTATTTGTGGATGAGGCTCTTTATCGTCTCAGATGGTAAAGCTGCCAATTCCTCTTGGCAAGAAGCCTCCAGTTCATGTAAATTCTTGGGCTGTCTTGCATGAACTGCACGTTTGAGATCTCCCCAGAGTGGCTCAATGATATTGAGGTCAGGAGACTGAGATGGCCACTCCAGAACCTTCACTTTATTCTGCTGTAGCCAATGATAGGTCAACTTGGCCTTGTGTTTTGGATCATTGTCATGTTGCAATGTCCAAGTACGTTCCATGTGCAGCTTCCTGGCTGATGAATGCAAATGTTCCTCCAGTATTTTTTGATAGCATACTGTATTCATATTGCCATCAATTTTGAACAAATTTCCTGTGCCTTTGTAGCTCACACATCCAAAACATCAGCGATCCACCTCCGTGTTTCACTGTAGGAATGGTGTACCTTTCATCATAGGCCTTGTTGACCCCTCTCCAAATGTAGCGTTTATGGTTGTGGCCAAAAGCTAAATTTTGGTCTCATCACTCCAAATGACTTTGTGCTATAAGGTTTGGGCTTGTCTCTGTGCTGTTTGGCGTATTGCGGGATACTTTGTGGCATTTGCGTAGTAATAGCTTTCTTCTGGCGCCTCGACCATGCAGCCTATCCTTATTGTGCATCTTGAAACAGCCACACCACATGTTTTCAGAGAGTCCTGTATTTAACCTGAAGTTATTTGTGGATTTTTCTTTGCATCCCGAACTATTTGCCTGGCAGTTGTGGCTGAAATTTTAGTTGGTCTACCTGACCATGGTTTGGTTTCAACAGAACCCCTCATTTTCTACTTCTTGATTGGAGTTTGAACACTGCCGGTTGGCATTCTCATTTCCTTGGATATCTTTTTATATCCCTTTCCTGTTTTATATAGTTCAACTAGCTTTTCCCGCAGATCCTTTGACAATTCTTTTGCTTTCCTCATGACTCAGAATCCAGAAACGTCAGTGCAGCACTGGATGAAAGATACAAGGGTCTGTCAGGAGTCCAGAAACTCATTGACCTTTTATACACACACACACACACTAATTACAAGCAAACACATGACAGGTGAGGATGGTTACATTTAATAGCCATTCAAACCCCTTTGTGTTAACTTGCGTGCATGTTATCAGGCCAAAATCACGAAGGTATGTTAGCTTTTGATCAGGGTCATTTGGGTAGTTTCTGTTGTCATTGTGATTTTAAAAGAGTTAACACAGTTGATTGATAACAAATGGCTTCAGCCAAACACTAACCATGAGTGAAAGAAATGTTTTTGTGTCATCATTCATATTCTCTGGAAAATGGCCAAGAAATCATAAATTCTGCCAGGGTGTGTAAATTTATGAGCACAAATGTACCTACCTTCCCTTTTTTTCACCACACCAATCCTAACATCAAGAGTGCCAAATTACCATAGGTATTAAAACATCCAAATTAGTTGGATTGCGTGTAATCCTGCGCTACCACTGTAAGGATGCTTTAGGCTAAAAGTATTCAAAAATGAAAATGAAAATGTTGACAGCTGCTCTCACTTGATAGTAATCCGTAACTATTAGTAGTGAATATAATATAAGTGTAGTGGAGCGCTATCTGTGATTTAAATTATGTGAAAACAAAAGATGGTGTACAGATCTAATCAATCTCCATATAGCAGCAGTTATTCCAAATTAAAACACATATAATATATAGTGCAACATATATAAAGTGCAGTGTGGATAATTATCATAAATATAGTGCAAATGATGGTGCATAGATCTAATCAATCTCCATATAGCAGCAGTTATTTCAAATTAAACTCTACATACACCTGTAAATTAGAAACATAATGGGCAATACATTGCATAGTAACCCATTATGTGCCACTTACCTGCAAACAAGTCCAGCGCAGTCCCCTGTGCTGGCAGCGTCCATCTTCAGGCCCTCTTCCTTCTGGGGCCACAACTCCGGCTCTGCGACTGGCCGGAGTTGTGTGACGACACTCCCGCATGCGCACGGGAGCCGCCAGTCACGGCACACTGTCAGTGGAGAAATGGCACAGAGGCTGTTTCTTCACTGCGCATGTGCCGAAATGACATCGGCACATGCAGAACACTGCATATCTCCTGAACCGTGCAGGTTTGTGAGATATGCAGGGTATCTACAGGTAAGCCTTATTCTAGGCTTACCTGTAGGTTAAAGTGGTTGTCACGGGTTGACAACCACTTTAAAACACATATAATATATAATGTAACATATATAAAGTGCAGTGTGGATGTTTATCATAAATGCAGTGCAATATCCAAATACATACCTCACCTGAGGTGCTCTAGAACTATAGCACATAAAGGTTTCTTTGAAAAGTTGTTTGACGATTCGCCTCTAGGGGTTCCCTGTGTGCCTCCTCAGCATGCTCCTCTACTCCCTGTGCTGATGGATGTTGGCTTGGATCTCCCGAAATATTTAGCTAAGCAAATCGGATCGGTATGCTGAGTTCAGATCATCTCCTCTGGAACATAGTGCAGTCAGTTCACCACACTCATCTCCGGCCAAACCTCTTAAAATTCCACTTAGACCCTTATCCAGGCATGAAGCTAGTGTGTGGGTCTCCCCTTTTGGTACAAGACCAGGCCACCTACTCCTCAGAGTAGTATTCTTTCATGTATGATTTTGTACCTATTAAATCTAATGTACCGGCACGTATAGTGAACACCCCTCTGACGATGAAGTCACCCTCTTGGTAAAATCCAAATTCTTCTTCCAGGTCCTTTATCCCCAACAGACCACAATCCAGTAAGGGAGGTTCCTCTCAGCGTGCTGATGTCTCTCTCACTCCAAACACACAGCTCGTGGACCTCGATGAAGAATTTGGATTTTACCAAGAGGGTGATTTTGACCAGTGTATAGTGTTTTTAACTTTACCATATAAAGAGTTACACTAGGGAGGCTCTGTGCTCTCTTCTTTTGTGTTTTGTGAAAGAGTTAGAAGGGTCAAAGGTGCTTACTAGTGTTGAGCGAACCCGGACTGTAACGTTCGGGTCCGTACCGAACTTTCGGGTGTCCGTGGCACGGACCCGGACCCGGACATTTCAAAAATCGTTCGGGTTCGGTCCGGGGTTCTGCTATTTTACTTCACGTGTTGAGAAGCTGCAGGGCAGCCAATCAACAAGTGTTTCACTGGTTTGCCCTTAGAAGCCATCACAGCCATGCCTACTAATGGCATTGCTGTGATTGGCCAGTGCATCATGTGACCCAGCCTCTTTATAAGCTGGAGTCACAGTGCTGCAGTCACATGCTCCTTGGGTTAGTGTAGGGAAAGGTAGCTGACTGCGTGAGGGACAGATTTGAGACATTTTAAGACCTGATCCTGCATCCTGAGATAGATTACTTTACTACTGCTGTCTGTGCTGTTGCTCTGAGGACAGATAGCAGAAATTAGAGAT
>BLSH010370337.1:348952-370074 GCA_018402905.1 Glandirana rugosa | reverse complement strand
CTTATTCCCTCGGTTGTCTTGACACGGGGGTTTTATTTCATTACGTTTGTCCATTCGTGATCTCAACTCGCTTGTGGACCTGCAAACCCAAGACGACCAGGCAGGCTTGAAGCCCTGTTTCAGGCCCAGGCCCAGGCCTGCCTTGGGCTTGCTAGCGTGCCTGTTGCTTGGGGTAACTTTAGTTACCCCTGGGCTTGAAAATCCGTGTTTTTACCGACATCGTTTCAGGACCTTTCGGGGTCTCCCGACGTTTTCCTTCATTTTACCCCCATTCCCATCCCGTTCACGGGATGTTTTTTTACCCCTGTCCCTTTATTGAAATTTATAAAAATTTTTTTAGTTGTCCGTGCGATCGTTCGGGTTCCGTCCGGACCCGGACCCGGACTTTGTCCCGAAGTTCGGACGGACCAGCAGAACCCAAACGTCCAGGTGTTCGCTCAACTCTAGTGCTTACCTGTTTGCATTACTTTATTTTGGGGGCACAGTTCTGTTGGCTCCCTTATTCCAAAGTTGTATTTCACAACCTGTTCTCCTTTCCAAACCTCCACATATCTTTTGGTGGACAGGATGTGGAGATGAGCCTCCTCAACATGGTGAAAAGGTGCCATATGGGATATAGGTCTTACGTGTCCCCCTGACAAGATGACCCACAATGTTGACAGCAAGGGGTGGCAGCATGTTCGTTTCGCTCCATTTTCCTGACCCTGCAGCCTGCATACTTGTAAAACTGTGTAATTGGAAAAGAAGTAGTAACACAATAGATGTTTTTTCACAGACACTTTCATCAGACTGCATTGTACTGGTTTGTAACAGCATGTGCATTTCTAAGGCATTTCCAAAGCCTGTTAATGAAAGGATTTGTGTTTGAAAAATGTACACCTTCAAGCTCTATGAAAAGAGAAACTCTCTAATGCTAACACAGTACATAGAAGAAAGGATTTTTGTTACTTGTCTCCTTCTCTGTTTCACATTTTCTGCCTCTTCTATTATAAGTGCATTTCAGGACTCCATTAGGGATATTTGCCATGATTTCCTGTTCTGGTTTAACCAGAAAAAGAGGTGGAAAATGTGCAACAGGGAAGACAATGAAAGAGAAACCATACATGGGGAAATGACTCCTTGTGGAACATTGGGAGCAGGATCACTTCAAGTAATGGTGGTGTGACAGACCCAACCAAGACAGGGGCTTTTGGAGGGAACTCCAGGGTAGCCTCTTGCTGCTGACTATGACTGACTTTGAGGGATCTACAAGCATTCAGGAAGATATCCTGTTATATAATGCAAGATGACATTTCCACATTTAACAGTCAAGGAAGCCATGATGGTCTCTGCCAAAAAGAAAGAAAAGCTGGTTAATGAGATTTGGATAGCCCTGGGTCTTATTTCTGGAGAACTGGTGTCAAACTGTATGGGTGGGTATGAGTCTGAGTCATGTAGGCTTGTCTGGGTGACTAGTTGTTAGCTTACTGTTTAATTAGATTACTGTTTATGTTAGATGTTCATTAGATGTACTGATGATTAGATTTCTGTTTACAGTTTGCATTGTTTAGGATAATGTAAGCAAGCGCTTACCTGATTTTGTGTGGTATATATTCTGTGTGAATTTCCAGTTTGCACCTAAGCTAGTGTCCTCTATTTCTTGGATGCAATATTCAGCTATCATACCTGGCTCCTGGTTCCAGAGTGGAAAAAGCTATATCTTGATGGACGCACCCAAGTGGGGTGCCAGACAGTTTGTCACAGGTAGGATCTGAGCTTTCATAAATAATGTTTAATTGTATGGGAACTGGTCTAGTACACACAGTGAAAATGACAGGTGTAGTGAACATCTGGGCACAAAAAAAAACTGTTTATTATGTGAACTAGGGATCCTCATGCAAAATGAAGGTTATAAACAAATAAGATCTTGTTAGGTCAAAACATTTGTTTGAATTGATTATTAGGCTTTGGGGTTCATTGGTCAATATATAAATAGGTCATACTCATCTCTTCAATCAGCATTTGTATATCAAAATAAAAATGCATACACTCACTTGACCACCAGAAGGTTTTACCCTCTTCATGACCAGGCCATTTTTTGGTATTTAGCGTTGTGCTACTTTTTTTTCCCACACAAATAGAGCTTTCTTTTGGTGGTATGCAATCGCTGATGGGTTTTTATGTTTTGCTATATAAAGGAAAACATACAGAAAATTTAGAAAAAAAAATATTGTCACCAGTACAGTACAGCATCATATGACTGGTGTGGCAGTGATCAGGGATACTAACTGGCGATAGCATGTAAAAAACTATAGTATTTTTTTTTATAATTTTTTAACTTTTTCTCTTTTTTTAACATTTTTTTTACTGTTTTTTTTATATATATATATATATATATATATACTTTCATCAGAGTAGTTTAACATTGTGACACTGTACTACTTTGAGGGGTGATCCCTTGCAGCCGCTCTCTGATACAGATATACCAGAGCTGTTGGATCATGTGACTGCACTGGAGCAGATTAAAAAGGTATGCACACAGCATTAGCCTTATCTTCTATTTTAAGCATAAACCACAACGCGCCCATACTCATCAAATGGCAAAATATGCAGTGAAGGGGAAGATATTACAGATTTCACATTACTTTATAGCAGGATGAAGCACAAACTTAGTAGTTTAAAGGGTGTACATAAATCCACTACCTAGAAATCATAGGGAAGGCTAAATCTGGAGGCCCCCTTATTATTAAATGGCCTTCCAGATTCTGATAGGTCCCCCACCTGCACACCCCCATGTGTCAATAGATGCAGACAGCGAGGTTCAAAAGTGAGCCTGCACAAGTGCCCCCATAGAAAGCAGCTTTCTATGAGGTACTCGGCAGAGGGAAGTAGCCAGGAGCACCGGCGAGTGACCCAAGAAGAGGAGGTTGAGGGACGCTCTTTGCATTTCCAAGCTAGTATAAACCTATTTGTTATTCTAAAAAATAAAAATTAAACTTTACAAGCACTTTACCCAGGTGTGGGACTTGACTACACCATCAACTGGACTTGGCTGCTTCAAGGTGCATCGCCAGCTGTACCTCTGCTCGTCAACTACCAGTGTTCTCAAGTTACTGCTCATAGTACTTTTCAGTACTTTTCCTTTCCTTCACCTCTGCAGTGCCTATCTCAACAAGGGTGCTTGAACAGGAACAGTGAAAAAGATCCCCCTCATCATCTCAGGCTCTGCATACAGCTACGTGACAATCCCTGAACCAACAAAGAGCAGGAGTCAGAAATAGAAGGTCAGAAAGGTTTTTAGACATGCCATACTTTTGTCATCTAGTGTCAGGAAGAGACAAAGCAGTGTCTATAAGACGATGCCTTCTCCGAAAGCCATAATGGTGTTCAGGACAGCACAAGTCACCACAAAAGTTGACCATCACAAATTAAATCAGTAAAAGTAAAATCAAATCTGAATTCCAGATATTCTGACCCAATTTATGCTTTACTTGAACTTGAATTTCAACACTAGGCTGCACATCTGTGAATTCAGATATACAGCTTGTGACTATAGAGTCATATTGATTAAATCTGCCATCATGTATCTCAAACTAATTTATTCATTTTTTTCTTAGACCAACCCACCCTGGGCTGCCAAGAAACCCCCTGCCCAATTTGACAGGTTTCAAATAGAAAGTACCCACTCTAGATACAGATAGTGGTGCAGTTATGTCTTTGGGAAATCACTTCAACAAAATAGCAGCAGTCTACACATAAACACTGACTCCCTGTTGCATTAGTGTGAATAGAATGGGTAAAAGATGGCTTTGGCTTCTGTTCTCCACCTGTAGAGAACTCCTCAGATGCATTTCACCTTGTTTGGGGCTTAATAGTAGTGGCCTCTATGAATGAGCCCCCAAAAAAGGAAGAAATGCATCTGAGTAGTTAGGTATCTACAGGTGGAGAACAGGAACCAAAGCAATATTTTACCCATTCGATTTACACTCATGCAACAGGAAGTTGGTGTCTGTGTGCAGACGGCTGCCATTTTGTTGAAGTCTACTGAAGTCAGAGAAGCCGATCATGTCTGTCTTGAACCAGTCTTTCCACATGGTGATCTCATTGACACAGGTTTGGGGGACATTTGAGTATTACTATTTTCATTGTTTTGGGAGAATCACTGCAGCATTGAGAGCTCATTGAAGTTCTCTATTTACCAGAGCTTACACATCTGTAGGCAATATGGAAGAACATGGGTAATCATAGGCAATCATGCCACTGGTATAATTATTTTTGAAAGAGGAGCAATGTGCTTTCACAGGAGTCTCTATTTCTAACAAACTCTTGCAAACTTTGGGAAAGCCAGATCATGCTGTTCTACAGAGAAATACTGTGTAGCAGCAGTTTTTCAAGTGAGAACTAGTTTTTTTTTGGGGGGAGGGGCAGAATCAAGGTATAGGGTCCATTTGCCTGCTAAAAATGGCAAGCAACAGTATAACAGAAACCAAAGTGACCATTGGTGACCAACTCTAAGGTGCTTTGGTCCTACTATGTGAAGATTTAAATTTACCTAGTTTTGATAAGACCCAACAGAGACATGAGCAATGTGAAACAAGAAACATCTTGACATAACAGGGTTGATTTACTAACTGTTGAAACTGTGTTTACTTTGAATGCCCAGTAATGTGCCAGCAAAAATCCTGTTTTTATAATTTTATACACTTTGCAAAGTGAGCATTCCCTCATGCTAGAACAGTCTTTAATGCATCAAAATCTGAAAAACTTCTGGCATATTATTCAAGGTGTTCTGTTATTTCAGAATTATCTACTTTAAATTCACATGGCTCCAGGGCTGTTCCATACATATAAACTATATAACCTGGTATGCATGTTCACAGATGATGCTATTTTTAATGACTTTTTAAAAAAAAAGATTTTATTATATAATTTTCATTTGTAGACATATAAAAAATCCCACAAAGATAACCCTACTTTACTGAACATAATTATTACAATGTACATATTTATAGCAATCAGCCACTGCTGACATTTTCCAAAGCATATAAACATAGTGATTTATTGATCTATGACAAAAGTTTTCCCAATGAAAATAATTGCATGCCACTTTTCTGGTTTTCTGCAAGTGACTACTCAATTCAAAAGAAGATTGGAATAAGTAATGTATTGAATTGATTATGCTTGTAATTTATATTGAAGATATACCAGTATATTTATTTTAAAACACAATGGATTTTTTAAAAGTGTGGTGGAATGACAACATTCTATATACTATAATAAAGATGGACTCTGTTAAAAGTGTATGCATTTAAATTGAACAAATGTTAAAGACTAATGTAATTTCAGGTAATCTGGGAGGATGGGTCCTAATTCTTTATACTTTTTTAGGACTGGCCAATGTCTCCTGATCATTTTTTCCACTTTTATAAATTGCAAATTATAATCTGGTGTTATAGCTGTAGAAAAGGGAGTTTCATTCACTGTTTCTTCTTTCTTACCTTCTAACATTTCAGCCTTATCCATTCCCCTTACTTTCTGAACTTCATTATTATAAAGGATGGTTGTTTTAACTACAAATGTTTATGAAATGAAATCTATTTATCACCATATTACCGGATTCCATTGTTTGCACACATGTCTAGAGGGATTTTATGCTGTTTTTGTTTATGTATGAGAGTGATCCACTCATCTGTAATGCCCTGTGGTCATGTATGGATTTTATCTATTAGTATTTTGGGATTGGGATTTTTATAGGTTTTTTGTGTGTGTGTGTGTGGGGGGGGGGGGGGTGGTTTATAATAGAGTTAATGGAATGTGCATGTGTATGTAAATAGTAACGGTGTCCCATTTTCATAAGATCTGCCGGCTCCATAGAATTGTGTTTGTTTATTGTTTTTACTATAGCAACAACTGGGAACTAGAGAGTATGTAAGTATGCTGACGCTGGAAGGAACCCAACCAGGAACTCAATGTGTTAGGTGAAGTCCATCCCGAATTATGTCACCATACTTTTGATTTTCTGAAACTACCCACCAGAAGTTTTTTTTCACAGCGGTGCTCTGAGCATCAAATTTATTAGGCGCTGTTTGTCCATGCTACCTGTGAATATGGTTTTTGGCAGTTTTTTTAAATATTGAGATGAGGAGCATTAGATTTGTCTTTTCTTTCCCATGTATCTGAGGATATGAGCTTTCAAAGATGGCACATACTGTATATCAGAAAGTGTGAATGGTATCAGGATCAAAGCAAAATTGTGGAGAAGATAAAGACCGGCAGGTGTATAGCATGTTGGTTCCATGTACATCTTGGATTTGAGTATCAAAAGACCTCCTATAACTTAGAGTTTTCTTATCAGGTGAGCATTTAAGGAGAGCACTAAGTGGAGATATTTTGTAATGGGAAGAAGCCTTTTTACATGTTTTTTGAGCACCATTTGGATTTCTTCCTTTTTTTTTTTTACAACTTTTTCATGTATTGAGTGTATTGTGTATTTGCTATATTGTGGTGACCAGCTTTACAAGGGTGGATTTTTCTTTACTCAATGACATTATAATTTGTACACTTTATATATTTATATATTATATTCTTATGTATTACAGGTGATACTCGAAAAATTACAATATAATGCAAAAGTTAATTTATTTCAGTAATGCAACTTAGAAGTTGAAACTAATATATAAGATAGACTCATTACATGCAAAGCAAGATAGTTCAAGCTGTGATTTGTCATAATTGTGATGATTATGGCTTACAGTGCATGAAAACCCCAAATCCACAATCTCAGAAAATTAGAATATTGTGAAAAGGTGCAATATTCTAGGCTCAAAGTGTCCCACTCTAATCATCTAATTAAGTCATAACACCTGCAAAGGGTTCCTGAGCAATGGTCTCTCAGTCTGGTTCAGTAGGAATCACAATCATGGGAAAGACTGCTGACCCGACAGTTGTGCAGAAAACCATAATTGACACCCTCCATAAGGAGGGAAAGCCTCAAAAGGTAATTGCAAAAGAAGTTGGATGTTCCCAAAGTGCTGTATCAAAGCACATTAATACAAAGTTATGTGGAAGGAAAAAGTGTGGAAGGAAAAGGTGCACAAGCAGCAGGGATGACCTCAGCTTGGAGAGGATTGTCAGGAAAAGGCCATTCAAAGGTGTTGGGGACTTTCACAAGGAGTGGACTGAGGCTGGAGTCAGTGCATCAAGAGCCACCACACACAGATGGATCCTGGACATTGGCTTCAAATGTCTTATTCCTCTTGTCAAGCAGTTCCTGAACAACAAACAACTTCAGAAGCGTCTTACCTGGGCTAAAGAAAAACAGACCTGGTCTGTAACTCAGTGGTCCAAAGTCCTCTTTTCTGATGAGAGCAAATTTTGCATCTCATTTGGAAACCAAGGACCCAGAGTATGGAGGAAGAATGGAAAGGCGCACACTGCAAGATGCTTGAAGTCCAGTGTGAAGTTTCCACAGTATGTGTTGATTTGGGGAGTCATGTCATCTGCTGGTGTTGGTCCACTGTGCTTCATTAAGTCCAGGGTCAACGCAGCCGTCTACCAGGAGATTTTGGAGCACTTCATGCTTCCTTCCACAGACGAGCTCTACGGGGATGCTGACTTAATTTTCCAGCAGGACTTGGCACCTGCCCACACTGCCAAAAGCACCAAAACCTGGTTCAATGACCGTGGGATTACTGTTCTTGATTGGCCAGCAAACTCACCTGACCTGAACCCCATAGAGAATCTATGGGGCATTGCCAAGAGGAAGATGAGAGACATGAGACCCAACAATGCAGAAGAGCTGAAGGCCGCTATTGAAGCATCCTGGTCTTCCATAACACCTCAGCAGTGCCACAGGCTGATAGCTTCCATGCCACACCGCATTGAGGCAGTAATTGCTGAAAAAGGGGCCCAAACCAAGTACTGAGTATATATGCATGCTTATACTTTTCAGTGGTCTGATATTGTTCTATGTACAATCCTTGTTTTATTGTTTGCATGTAATATTCTAATTTTCTGCGATTGTGGATTTGGGGTTTTTATGAGCTGTAAGCCATAATCATCACAATTATGACAAATCACGGCTTGAACTATCTTACTTTGGATGTAATGAGTCTATCTCATATATTAGTTTCACCTTTTAAGTTGCATTACTGAAATAAATTAACTTTTGCACGATATTCAAATTTTTCGAGTATCACCTGTATATATGAGTTCACAGATTTTCATGGAATCCATGGAGACCAGACCATTAGTTTAATTTGCTGCATGTGTTGTCTCACTATTGATTATTTTATGAGCGCTACACTTTTGAAGTTTTCTTATACACAGTACTAATTTCAGAATGAAATAACAAGCTTCTCTGTGAAAAAACTGTTTGAGGTTAATTAATAAGAAAGAGCAGATATGGTTATACGCTATCTGTTATATTCTGCATGATTATTGATCTCCTTACTAATAGAGTTGAGCAGACACCTGGATGTTCGGGTTTGGCTTTTCGTGGAAAAGTTTGGGTTGGGGTTCGGTCCGAACTTGACCCCGAACCCCATTGAAATCAATGGGGACCCGAACTTTTGGGCACAAAAATGGCTGTAAAAAAGTCCAGGAAAGTGCTAGAGGGCTGCAAAAGGAAGAAAAGTGGGGGTAAGAGTAGGACAAGTGCCCTACAAAGAAATGGGGATAGGGAAATAACAATAATCTGTCCCTTACAGCAACAGCAGGAACCTGACCCTAGAACTAGGAGATGATTTTAGAACAATAATCTGTCCCTTACAGCACCAGCAGGAATCTCTCCCTATAGCAGTTTGATATGATTTTAGAACAATAATCTGTCCCTTACAGCAACAGCAGGAACCTCTCCCTATAGCAGTTTGATATGATTTTAGAACAATAATCTGTTCCTAACAACACCAGCAGGAGCCTCTCCCTATAGCAGTTTGATATGATTTTCGAACAATAATCTGTCCCTTACAGCAACAGCAGGAACCTGACTCTATAGCAGTAGGAGATGATTTTAGAACAATAATTTGTCCCTTACAGCAACAGCAGGAACCTGACCCTATAGAACTAGGAGATGATTTTAGAACAATAATCTGTCCCTTACAGCAACAGCAGCAACCTGACCCTATAGAACTAGGAGATGATTTTAGAACAACAATCTGTCCCTTACAGCAACAGTAGGAACCTGACTCTATAGAACTAGGAGATGATTTTAGAACAATAATCTGTCCCTCTAAGCAGTAGACTCTAACTAGTCCAGTCAGATTGTTCTGTAATGCAGGATGAGATGTTATTAGATCTGCAATCTGTCCCTAAAAGCAGTAGTAGTAGTAATCTCTACCTAGTCCACAATTAGATTGTTCTGTAATGCAGTATGAGATGTTATTATATCTGCAATCTGTCCCTCACAGCACCAGCAGCATCCTCTCCCTACACTAGCCTGAGAGCATATGACATGCAGCACTACGTGACTCCAGCTCATACAGAGGCTGGGTCACATGATGCACTGGCCAATCACAGCCATGCCATTAGTAGGCATGGCTGTGATGGCTTCTAAGAGCAAACCAGTGAAACGCTTGTTGATTGGCTGCCCTGCAGCTATTCAACAAGCGGGAAAAAAATACCAGAACCCAGAACCCGAACCCAAACTTTTTTTCAAAAGTTTGGGTTCGGGTCCTGAACACTGCAAAGTTCGGTACGAACCCGAACTTTACAGTTTGGGTTCGCTCAACTCTACTTACTAACTTCAGCCTGCATTTCAGCACCCATTTATTGAATGCAAGTCACTGTGTAGAGCAGGGGTAGGCAACCTTAAAGAGGTAGAGATCTACTTGAACAACATGGGAGAAGTCAAAGATCACAGCATCGCCTCCTCTCACTGGATTTAAACCTCTTATTACCATACTACTGTGTCGCAATCGCGTGCATTGCATGGCAATCATGGGTTTGAATCAGGTGGTGAAGGCGGCAACATATCGCCTCCTCACCACCTGTACAACACACTCAGATCACCTTTCAGAGAAGCAGCAGTGCCTGCTGTACTTGTAAATAAGCAGCGGCACTCTTAGGGCTCATTTACACGTAAAGTTGGGGGGGCACCCTTTTAGAAAGTGCACCAAACCCACAGGATATAATTGAAATCTATGGCTAAGTGCAGCAAACCTGCAGGAAATCTGCAGATACACTGCACTGCACCTGCAATGTGGGTAAACTGCAATGTTTTTGTATGATCACGATCTAGGGTATCCCGGCAAAGCCGAGCTGAGTTGGTGAGAAGGGCCTCATCGACACCACCTACTCTCACTCAGGGGGAAGATGGAGCTCCTTCATCTCTTATGATTACCCACTACGGAGCCCAATGGAATGAAACCAAAAAGATCCTACAAAAACATTGGCACATATTGACAAAAACTCCAACACTAAGGAAAATCATAGGCCCTTGTCCATTGATGGTCGCCAAAAGGGCACCAAATCTGTCGGATTTCCTCGTTCATTCTGAATATAAGAGAACTCCCTCCCCAATTGGCTTACTGAACTCCCGATTAGACCGGGAATGTATCCATGCGGCCATTGTGGAGTGTGCCGATATGTTCACAAAACCGACACATTCTACAATGCAGATGGCTCCAAACACTACAAAATACAAAGATTTATTAACTGTTCCACCACTCGGGCGATATACCAGATTTCCTGCCCGTGCGGAAAAGCCTATATCGGGAAGACCAAACGACCCCTCAAAGTCAGAATAAGTGAACATCTAACAAGCATTAGATCCAAGAAAAAGGAGGAGGAAAAACCAATAGCGGTTCACTTTAAACAATTCCACGAGGGAAAAACTGTGGGACTAAAAGTAAAAGGTATATTTGCTCTGGGACATCTGGTGGTTAAATGCAGTAAGCGCAGCCCCTTAACTATTAGGTATAAAAGTTCCCTGTGAATTGACAGCCATTGCTTTGAGAAAGTTTGGATTGGCCAAACGAAACGCGTCAGCACACGCGTCATCACACCCCTCCCACCACAAGCCTGACCACCCCCACCTCATCCACAGGTGTGCGGAAGTAGTTTTGCCTAGGTGACCGGCACAGTCGGTGCTATTGGAGCATCCAGCTCACTGTCTGGCTACCCGCCCTGCATCAGTCGACATTAACGCGCGTTCGGAGTAATTGGAGCATCCAGCCCACTGTGTGGCCATCCGCCCTGCATCAACCTGCATCTATTTGCTACCGCTGGGACGCCACCCGAACGTACAGTCGGAGCCAATACATTGACCAATTGGTCGCAACGATCATTAGGAATCTGCAGCATACATGACACTCCCAATAAAGGTGAAGACTGGTGAGATCATTTCATGCTTTCAACTACAGCTATTTTCGCTGCTTTTGCATTGCAGGCTGACTTGAGTTGATGTGCTATTTACCTGGCTCATATTGGACAGTCCATACACATATGCAGGACGGATCCTATGAGTATGACTCATGCCAGTTGACGACTACTCTCTGTGGGATCGCTTTACTATAGGACTGACCTTGTTGGACTCACCCACGTTTCTGCCCAGTCACTATTCCGACCTGCCCCACTGCCATTAGTTCACCTATTACTTCCCACCCTGTGGTGTCACTGCTGCACTTGCTCTTGATACCAGTGGTTTGACCACAAGGACTACAGCTGATGTTGCTGATCCCATTATATTCAATAATTGGTTATTCCATTAGTTGGTGCATTAATGAGGTGGTTATGGTGTGTATGAGGCCGGCTTGTGGGGGCTTTGTTTTTATCTACAGACAACGTTGTCTTTTTTATTAGAGCTATGTGTGGTGGTGCATTTTTTGTTTTGGGTTTGCAAATTTAATCATTAAATGTCAGTTACCAATAAAATTTCTAGCGATCATTGGCCTGTATGACCCAGCATGAGTCTTTTGGTGTCTTTACCTACCCTTTTTTTGAGCAATACACTGTGAGTCTGTGCACAGTGCATGCATTCAAGTTGTTGACCCCAGGAGGAGCTGAGCCTGAGGAGCATCACCCAACCCCTTCCCAGGACTGGAGAAGGCCGTGCAAGGAGGAAGGCCTGTCCTGGATGATGAGCCTGAGCTGGCAGCTGCCTGCCATTGGCCCATAAATGAGGTGAGAGTCCCTGACACCCCCAGCTGACCCCATCATCCCATCTATCCCCCCCATACACCTAATTTGCCCTGCCCCAGTGCCCATGGCCATTGCCTGTGGGTCCTGCTGGGAGCTGACCATTGCCTATGGGTCCTGCTGGGAGCTGCCCATGGCCTTTGGGTCCTGCTGGGAGCTGCCCATGGCCTATGGGTCCTGCTGGGAGCTGCCCATGGCCTATGGGTCTTGCTGGGAGCTGGCCAGTCACCTGTGGGTCCTGCTGGCTACTGGTTATGGACTACAGACCAGTGGCCAGCAGGACTCACAGACCAGCAGGACCCACAGGCCATGGCCAGCTCCCAGCAGGACCCACAGGCAATGGCCAGCTCCCAGCAGGGCCCACAGGCAAGGGCCAGCTCCCAGCAGGACCCACAGGTAATGGCCAGCTCCCAGCAGGACCCACAGGCAATGGCCAGCTCCCAGCAGGACCCACAGGCAATGGTCAGCTCCCAGCAGGACCCACAGGCAATGGGCAGCTCCCAGCAGGGCCCATAGGTCATGGCCAGCTCATAGCAGTACCCATAGGCTATTGTCCACTCCCAGCAGGACCCACAGGTCTGCAGCCAGCTCCCAGCAGAACCCACAGGCTGTGTGTCCTGCTAGGAGCTGGCTGTGGACCTGTGGGTCCTGCTGGTCGCTGACCTGTAGGTCCCGCTGACTGCTAGCCTAGGGTGACCAGAGGTCCCCAGTTTCCAGGGACAGTCACCACACTGAGGACACTGTCCCCAGACCAAGTCTGGCAGAATTTTACAGCTGGACATAGCAAATATACTTACATGTATGTAATGACTCTATCAGCATAATTTTACTTTTTACAGGACAAACAATTCGTTCTTGCATTTTATGCCCATTGTCTTGTCTGGAATGTTTACTGTTTATGCGTTTAATGCCCATTGTCAGGAGGGATAACGTTTATAGATCATTTATATATCCTGACAATGGGCATTAAATGCATAAAGTGTTTGCATTTGATGCCCATTGTCAGGAATATTTCATGTTTATGCGTTTGATGCCCATTGTCAGGAATATTTCATGTTTATGCGTTTAATGCCTATTGCTAGGAATATTTCATGTTTATGCGTTTAGTGTCCATTGTCAGGAATATTTCATGTTTATGCGTTTAATGCCCATTGTCAGGAATATTTATGCGTTTCATGCCCATTGTCAGGAATATTTATGCGTTTGATGCCCATTGTCAGGAATATTTATGCGTATGATGCCCATTGTCAGGAATATTTATGCGTTTGATGCCTATTGTCAGGAATATTTCATGTTTATGCGTTTGATGGCCATTGTCAGGAATATTTATGCGTTTGATGCCCATTGTCAGAAATATTTATGCGTTTGATGCACATTGTCAAGAATATTAATGCGTTTGATGCCCATTGTCAGGAATATTTATGCGTTTAATACCCATTATCAGGAATATTTCATGTTTATGCGTTTGATGCCCATTGTCAGGAATATTTATGCGTTTGATGCACATTGTCAAGAATATTTCATGTTTATGCGTTTGATGCCCATTGTCAGGAATATTTTGTGTTTATGTATATATATATATATATATATATATATATATACAGTATCTCACAAAAGTGAGTACACCCCTCACATTTTTGTAAATATTTTATTATATTTTTTCATGTGACAACACTGAAGAAATTACACTATGCGACAATGTAAACTAGTGAGTGTACAGCTTGTATAACACTGTACATTTGCTGTCCCCTCAAAATAACTCAACACACAACCTTAATGTCTAAACTGCTGGCAACAAAAGTGAGTACACCCCTAAGTGAAAATATCCAAATTGGGCCCAATTAGCCATTTTCCCTCCCCGGAGTCATGTAACTCGTTAGTGTTACAAGGTCTCAGGTGTGAATGGGGAGCAGATGTGTTAAATTTGGTGTTATCGCTCTCACTCTCTCATACTGGTCGCTGGAAGTTCAGCTTGGCACCTCATGACCACCAAAAGAAAGCTCTATTTGTGTGAAAAAAATGATAAAAATTTAATTTGGGTACAATGTTGCATGACCGCGCAATTGTCATTCAAAGTGTGACAGTGTTGAAAGCTGAAAATTGGCCTGGGCAGGAAGGGGGTGAAAGTGCCCAGTAAGCATGTGGTTAAACACCTAAAATATAAAAAAGTATAATTATGCAAGCCATATAAGTAAAAGTTTGATTCATATCTGGAACTATTCTGTATTAGAAATTCATAATATACAACATAAACTAGAGTTCATGGCCTTGTCCAAGTTTACAGTCAAATGAGTCCAAAAAATGTTTACCATGATAAAAGAATTAAAATAACACTCAAGGATAAAATAGACTTATATTTTTGTTTACCATTTTTGTATTTTTTTTTTTATGCCTATCTTTCATTTTGTAAAATGCAAATCAGATAACTATGATAGGCAGAAAGTTATTTCAAAGCAGTGACATTCCAAAACTATTAAACAGAAAAGTACAGTTCAATTCTCTGAGAAATATGATCATAAATCAACACCGTCATTAAATGTGCATTTTCTGTACAATGTAATTCACAAAGCTTTAGCCAGCACTTGCTTGTATTGCAATACCAATTACCACCCCGGACTCTAACGGATCTCATAGAAATACCTATTGATCCCACATGTCCTGCAAGACACAAATCAGAGCTGACAGCACAAAAGTAATAAATGCAATGGGTAGGGGAAAAGAACATCATACACTGCACAATCTGTACATCCTCTTGTCAAGCTGGGTTATCACCTCCTTCACATCAAGCCTTCTAGACACCAGCTATTCACTAACTCAAAGCCCATCTGAGGAACAGTTGTTGCCTGTACCATTGTTAATAATATTTGAATTCATCAATTATGCTCTCGACGGCACATAATTAAGAAAGTAATCTTGTCATCTTAAGCAAAGATTTTATCAGGTTTTCTAATTTAATGTGAAATGGTATCATCTAATAATGTGAAAAGATTCCTAGCTAAATATTCTATTCTTGAATATAAAGAATTTCAGTAAAGGGAGTCATTTTTTAATATATATTTTATGTTTCTAAAACTCCTTTATAGATGGAAAGTGAAAAACAAATGTAGGCACTAGGCTATAAAGTGAGCATTATGTAATACAAAAGCTGTGCAAAAAGTTTTAATGACAAATCTGAAATTTCACATTTTAAAATTAATTTATTGGTTGCTATGGGTCGCTGCACATTTTCATATTAAATAAAGCAGGACTTATTTTTAGGATAAACTACAGATCTTAAAATGAACAAACTTAAAAAATGTAAATGCTTCCAAGTTTTCTTGCCAAAGCTTAACATGGTTGTGTACTTGCAATAAAAAAAAAACCTGTAAGGCAAAGGCATAATGAGCTAGTATGCACCGCATACTAGCTCATTATGAAATACCTACCTTAGAACGAAGCTCTAACGGGTCCGCTCGGTTCCCACAGAGGGAGCTGACAACTTCCCTCGGGGGATCCTTCCGGGTTCACAGCCGTGCCGCTGAGAGTGTCCAGAACAGCTAGACGTCACTCCGGCGCATGGGCCCGGGAGCTCGTCTTTCCGGCTGACTTTCTGGCAAGGTCCTGCGCTATGCACAGGCCCTTTGTCGGAACATCACAACGCATGCGCCATGATGTCTACAGCTGCATGAAGGGCGAATATCTCCTAAACCGTACAGGTTTCGGAGATATTCATATTACCTACAGGTAAGCCTTATTATAGGCTTACCTGTAGGTAAAAATCAGTAAAAGGGGTATACAACCGCTTTAATTGAACAAACTGAAGTTAGAAGTTGATTGGCTACTATGCACTTCTGCACTAGATGTTGCACTCTCAAGTTTTAGTAAATCAAACTTATGTTCTTAAGTGTTACTAAACCCAGGACCCTGCATTCACTATATCTGGTCACCCACAGTACACAGAACACCAAAATGCAATTATTTTAGTAAATATAAACTGATAAATACCTTTTCTCATCAGTAGTATATAACACTCTTGTGACTTCTATCAGTGCCTGGTTTATGCTTGTAGGAGGAGTTTTCATTCTCCTCTGACTGTCCTATGAGGCTACATGACCCCTGACCCTCTGTATGGACAGTGCTGATTGGCCCTGTGCTGATCCCATGCACCCTCCTCCAAAAAAACTCTCTAGCAATACACACCTAACTGAGAATGTGCAGAGTGCCTCCAAGGCTCTGTACTATCAGTAGATCGATTGGGGACTATGGAAGAAGGGGAGGATCAGAGAAGACATGATCAAACAGCCTTTTTACACAATGCAGAGGATTAACCCCTTAGGTTCCACAGTGAGTATAACAAGCATGCTTTACTGCATATACAGACTGATTTTACTGTTGTGGGTTTAGTAACACTTTAAGCATCATAGTGGGTACCATAGCACAATGTTTCCTTAACAGTGTTACCAATATCTTCTTCCAGTCCTATGTACCTTGCTCTTGAACCTAAGGCCATCTGATACTTTTACAGACAATCTGCACAAAAAATGAAAAAATTAACTATTATTAACATTTTCAAGACTAGGGCTCAGGGAACACTAAAACCCCTTTCACACTGAGGGGCTTGAAAACCACTCATAAAATGATGGGCGCTTTTGCGGTGCTTTTCGCTTTCGACTTGTTTTTTCAGATCCCATTGCATATTAAAAGCTGTGATAATTTTTTATATATAATATTTAAAGTTATTGCAAAGTCTTGTTTTTTTTTCTTAAAAATAATAAACATGTTATACTTATCTGCCCTGTGCAGTGTTTTTGCATAGAGCAGCCTGGATCCTCCTCTTCGGCTCTCCTGGCCCCTCCCTCCTTCCGAGTGCCCCCACAGCAAGCAGCTTGCTATGGGGGCACCCGAGCCGAGCCACAGCTATGTGTATCCATTGAGATACGGAGCCCCGGCTAGCCCTGACCCTCTCTCTCTTCATTGGCTCACTGACTTTAATTGACAGCAGTGAGAGCCAATAGCGCTCCACTGCTGTCTCAGATCGCTGGAGAGAGATGGGGCTCAGGTAAGTATTAGGGGCGGCTGAGGGAGGCTGCTGCACACAGAAGGTATTTTATCTTAATGCAGAGAATGCTTAGCTACAATTCACCTTACTTGTTATTCCTTATCAGTGTCGGCTGGGGCTCCACTTTTTTTTTTGAAGCAAATTAGAGCCTCCGGCTTTAATAATGTGCTTCACAAAAATAACCCCATAGAGCTCTATGCGTTCGGTGCCCTGCATGGAGATTAGGAGTCGGGCGCATTGAGATTAGGAGGGCGGCGCCCCTGCGCCCCTTATGGATGGGCCGCCACTGTTCCTTATAAGACAGGAAATCTTCATTTTTTTGAGCATAGGTCTACCTTAAATGCTAATGCCAGCCAGACATTTGAATTATAAACAACATCAAGTCTTTTTATTTTGTTGGAACATTTTGTAACGTACCTAGAATCACACTCCCATGGCTGAATCTTCTACAATGCATTTATGCGTTTGCATAAGGACTGTCTCTTAACACTCTGCACACTAAAGCAGGGCTGTGGAGTCGGAGTCGAGGAGTCGGAGTCGGTGGAAATTTTGGGAACCTGGAGTCGGAGTCGGCAAACAATGCACCGACTCCGACTCCAACTCCTGAAGGGATTACGACCTGAAATACCTCCACAGGATGAAGTTCTTTTAAGCAATAGTGGTAACTCAGGATCATCTTCTTCAAACGAAGAATTAGACTTTGATTCCTTCTTAGACAAAATGGAATTTGCTAAAGGAAAGCGACGTCGCATAAGCGTTACAGAACCAGTAAATGTCCAAATAAAAAAATTCCAACAGGAGTTTTATAAAGCACTAAAAGAAGTTGAAAAGTATGATCGGTCATCAAAACTTACTGTTGAAGAAGCCAACCTTGTTTATCCAGAGCTCGTTAGTGATGTGGCCAGAATAGTTACTGCAATGCCACCCACCCAAGTCAGTGTCGAAAGATTATTTTCAGCCCTAAAAATAATGAAGTCTGACTTAAGAGCCTCTATGAAGGGATCTGGTAGAGGCAATTCTCTTCCTTAGAACTCTACATTGAATTGATTTGGATTTGCTAAGCCTATAACTACAGGGTGGGCAATTTATATGGATACACCTTAATAAAATGGGAATGGTTGGTGATATTAACTTCCTGTTTGTGGCACATTAGTATATGTGAGGGGGGAAACTTTTCAAGATGGGTGGCGACCATGGCGGCCATTTTGAAGTCGGCCATTTTGAATCCAACTTTTGTTTTTTCAATAGGAAGAGGGTCATGTGACACATCAAACTTATTGGGAATTTCACAAGAAAAACAATGGTGTGCTTGGTTTTAACGTAACTTTATTTTTTCATGAGTTATTTACAAGTTTCGCCACCCATCTTGAAAATTTTCCCCCGTCACATATACTAATGTGCCACAAACAGGAAATTAATATCACCAACCATTCCCATTTTATTAAGGTGTATCCATATAAATGGCCCACCCTGTACATTTTAAGACTAATATAAACCATTTCTAGGTTTTACAGATTTTGTTTTTGGTTCATATAGATAAGCTTTGTTTTTGTTCTAAAACAACCAAATAATGTGGTTTGTATTTTTGAACTGGTAAAGTTCCTGTTCCTGATGTTTATGCCTGCTGCTACTACAGTAGATTGTTGGCTTCTCAGCCAGTGGGCCTGTGGTAATGACATGTATGTTGGCTTACTTTCCTTCAAGGAATGTATAAAATACATTCGCATATTAATACAGAGGAGTCGGGGAGTCAGAGTCGGAAGTACAAAAAAACCGAGGAGTCAGAGTCGGAGTCGGAACATTTATCTACCGACTCCACAGCCCTGCACTAAAGAGAGACCTGACTTGGCTTCTGTTTCATAGGCGTGGGCACATAGGGTGGCATATAATAAAATAAATATAAACTACTGACACCGATCTCTGCCCTTCTGACATATACAGTTGTATGTAAAAGTTTACGAACCCCTGACAATTTCCATGATTGTCCTTTATAAATATATGGGTGTTTGGATCAGCAATTTCATTTTGATCTATCAAATAACTGACGGACACAGTAATATTTCAGTAGTGAAATGAGTTTTATTGGATTTACAGAAAATGTGCAATATGCATAAAAAGGAAATTAGACAGGTGCATAAATGTGGGCACCCTTGTCATTTTGTTGATTTGAATACCTGTAACTACTTAGCACTGATTAATTGGAACACACAATTGGTTTGGTTAGTGCATTAAGCCTTGAACTTCATAGACAGGTGCATCCAATCATGAGAAAGGGTATTTAATTAATTAATTAATCTTTGACTCTCCTCTAAAGAGTGGCAACATGGGGGCCTCAAAAAACTCTCAAATGACCTGAAAACAAAGATTGTTCTACATTATGGTTTAGGGGAAGGCTACAAAAAGTTATTGCAGAGACATAAGCTGTCAGTGTCCACTGTGAGGAACATAGTGAGGAAATGGAAGACCACAGGCACAGTCCTTGTTAAGGCCAGAAGTGGCAGATCATATAAAGTATTGGAGAGGCAAAGGCGAAGGATGGTGAGAATGGTCAAAAACAGCCCACAGACCACCTGCAAAGACCTACAACATCAACTTGCTGCAGATGGTGTCACTGTGCATCGTACAACAATTCAGCGCACTTTGCACCGGGAAAAGCTGTATGGGAGAGTGATGCGAAAGAAGCCTTTTCTGCACACCGCCACAAACCGAGTTGCTTGAGGTTTGCAAACACACATTTGGACAAGCCAGCTTCATTTTGGAATAAGGTGCTGTGGCTGATGAAACAAAGATTGAGTTATTTGGTCATAACAAGGGGTGTTATGCATGGCAGCAAAAGAACACAGCGTTCCAAGAAAAACACTTGCTACCCACAGTAAAATTTGGTGGAGGTTCCATCATACTGTGGGGCTGTGTGACCAGTGCCGGTACTGGTAATCTGGTTAAAGTTGGGGGCTGCATGGATTCCACTCAATATCAGCAGATTCTTGAGAATAATGTTGAGGAGTCAGTCACAAAGTTGAAGTTACGCCGGGGCTGGATATTTTAACAAGACAACGACCCAAAACACTGCTCAAAATCTATTTGGGTATTTATGCAGAGGAACAATTACAATGTTCTGGAATGGCCTTCCCAGTCCCCAGACCTGAATATCATTGAACATCTGTGGGGTGATTTGAAGCGGGTTATCCATGGTCGGCAACCATCAAACCTAACTGAACTGGAGATGTTTTGTAAGGAGGAATGGTCCAAAATACATTCATCCAGAATCCAGACACTCATTACAGGCTATAGGAAGCATCTAGAGGCTGTTATTTCTGCTAAAGGAGGCTCTACTAAATATTGATGTGATTTTTCTGTTGAGGTGCCCACATTTATGCACCTGTTTAATTTTGCTTTGATGCATATTGCACATTTTCTGTTAATCCACTAAACCTCATTTCACTACTGAAATATTACTGTGCCCTTCAGTTATTTGATAGATCAAAATGAAATTGCTGATCCAAACAGCCAAATATTTATAAATGACAATCATGGAAATTGTCAGGGTTTCCTTAACTTTTGCATACAACTGTATACACACACACTCATGTGTGTTTGCACTTTGTGGTGCACACCCTAATGCAATAGGCTGTGCACACCTATGTTCTGTTTAATAATATCTCAGTCATATTTCACGTTCAGAATTGCTTAGGTTATCCCGCTAATAATTATGCATTAGTAAGACAGTGCATTCACCAATCAAGAACTGCTGCTAGAAAAAGAAATTACAAGATAAGCCAACATAAGAATGTTTTGCTTTCAGTGAAAGTTTTACCTACTGCAAACAACTTAGTACATTAATAACTGCAAAGTTTTCCAAACGTTTTCAATCTCCCCAAATGGGGATTTGCATAAATCTTATCACATTCATATATATATGTAAAAACTTTCGCAATTTGCAAGAATTACATATGTCAACATACGTTTTCAA
>BLSH010370337.1:317717-348942 GCA_018402905.1 Glandirana rugosa | reverse complement strand
AGGACAAACACCGTGTAATCATATACACTCCCCCCTTTGAAAAGTTCTACCCACCGCTGGTACCGCCGGTAAAACTTCAGCCGGTAAAACTTAGGTTGAAAAAAAGTTATCCTTCTCCCAGTACACTGTGTAGTTTGAATAACCCTTAAAGTGTTCTTTTTGTTACCACACGAACCAAAATTACATTGAAATAAAAATCAATAAATGTTCAAAGACTTGTGAATATTTTACATAAGTTACACGACGGGTAACACAACCTAACAGTTACGTTGGGAGAAGAGGGTGAGAAGTGTGTGACTATCGTTGTTTCGTCCTCCTGACCCCCTTAGACTTTTATCTTTGGGGTCATCTGAAGGCAATTGTCTATGCTGTGAAGATACGAGATGTGCAGCACCCGAAACTATGGATACTGGAAGCCTGTGCTAGCGTTTCTCCTGCTTTGTTGCTATCAGTGTGTGAAGAGTGGGAGAAGAGGGTTGCATTGACAATCCAACACAATGGGCAGCACATTGAATACATTTTATAAGTGTTCAGAAACTTGTAAATAACTAAAAATAAAGTTACATTAAAACCAAGCACACCATTGTTTTTCTTGTGAAATTCCCAATAAGTTTGATGTGTCACATGACCCTCTTCCTATTGAAAAAAAGTTGGATTCAAAATGGCCGACTTCAAAATGGCCGCCATGGTCGCCACCCATCTTGAAAAGTTTCCCCCCTCACATATACTAATGTGCCACAAACAGGAAGTTAATATCACCAACCATTCCCATTTTATTAAGGTGTATCCATATAAATGGCCCACCCTGTACATTTCAAGACTAATATAAACCATTTCTAGGTTTTACAGATTTTGTTTTTGGTTCATATAGATAAGTTTTGTTTTTGTTCTAAAACAACCAAATAATGTGGTTTGTATTTTTGAACTGGTAAAGTTCCTGTTCCTGATGTTTATGCCTGCTGCTACTACAGTAGACTGTTGGCTTCCCAGCCAGTAGTCCTGTGGTAATGACATGTATGTTGGCTTACTTTCCTTCAAGGAATGAATAAAATACATTTGAATATTAATACAGAGGAGTCGGAGTCGGGGAGTCAGAGTCGGAGTCGGAAGTACAAAAAACCGAGGCGTCGGAGTCGGAACATTTATCTACCGACTCCACAGCCCTGCACTAAAGAGAGACCTGACTTGGCTTCTGTTTCATAGGCGTGGGCACATAGGGTGGCAGGTGTGCCTGGGCACACCCTAATCACCCTGTACTGTGCATATTTCCCCTGCTGTCTAGCTCCAGAGAAAGGGACGGGGTAATCTCTGTCCTCAGTCCCTTTCTCTGCCCCAAAAGTTTGTGTTTAGACCCCTGATATTTCACCAAAGCCCCCCAGCAGGGCTCCTAAATAAAATTGTAAAAATATATATATATATATATATATATATATATATATATATATATATATAATATTGTAAAAAAAATATAAAAAAAACAATATTGCAAAAAAAATAAAATAAATATAAACTACTGACACCGATCTCTGCCCTTCTGACATATACAGTTGTATGTAAAAGTTTACGAACCCCTGAAAATTTCCATGATTGTCCTTTATAAAAATATGGGTGTTTGGATCAGCAATTTCATTTTGATCTATCAAATAACTGACGGACACAGTAATATTTTAGTAGTGAAATGAGTTTTATTGGATTTACAGAAAATGTGCAATATGCATAAAAAGGAAATTAGACAGGTGCATAAATGTGGGCACCCTTGTCATTTTGTTGATTTGAATACCTGTAACTACTTAGCACTGATTAATTGGAACACACAATTGGTTTGGTGAGCTCATTAAGCCTTGAACTTCATAGACAGCTGCATCCAATCATGAGAAAGGGTATTTAATTAATTAATTAATCTTTGACTCTCCTCTGAAGAGTGGCAACATGGGGGCCTCAAAAAACTCTCAAATGACCTGAAAACAAAGATTGTTCTACATTATGGTTTAGGGGAAGGCTACAAAAAGTTATCGCAGAGATATAAGCTGTCAGTGTCCACTGTGAGGAACATAGTGAGGAAATGGAAGACCACAGGCACAGTCCTTGTTAAGGCCAGAAGTGGCAGATCATATAAAGTATTGGAGAGGCAAAGGTGAAGGATGGTGAGAACGGTCAAAAACAGCCCACAGACCACCTCCAAAGACCTACAACATCAACTTGCTGCAGATGGTGTCACTGTGCATCGTTCAACAATTCAGCACACTTTGCACAGGGAGAAGCTGTATGGGAGAGTGATGCGAAAGAAGCCTTTTCTGCACACCGCCACAAACGGAGTTGCTTGAGGTCTGCAAACACACATTTGGACAAGCCAGCTTCATTTTGGAATAAGGTGCTGTGGCTGATGAAACAAAGATTGAGTTATTTGGTCATAACAAGGGGTGTTATGCATGGCAGCAAAAGAACACAGCATTCCAAGAAAAACACTTGCTACCCACAGTAAAATTTGGTGGAGGTTCCATCATGCTGTGGGGCTGTGTGACCAGTGCCGGTACTGGGAATCTGGTTAAAGTTGGGGGCTGGATGGATTCCACGCAATATCAGCAGATTCTTGAGAATAATGTTGAGGAGTCAGTCACAAAGTTGAAGTTACGCCGGGGCTGGATATTTTAACAAGACAACGACCCAAAACACTGCTCAGAATCTATTTGGGCATTTATGCAGAGGAACAAGTACAATGTTCTGGAATGGCCTTCCCAGTCCCCAGACCTGAATATCATTGAACATCTGTGGGTTGATTTGAAGCGGGCTATCCATGGTCGGCAACCATCAAACCTAACTGAACTGGAGATGTTTTGTAAGGAGGAATGGTCCAAAATACATTCATCCAGAATCCAGACACTCATTACAGGCTATAGGAAGCGTCTAGAGGCTGTTATTTCTGCTAAAAGAGGCTCTACTAAATATTGATGTGATTTTTCTGTTGGGGTGCCCACATTTATGCACCTGTTTAATTTTGCTTTGATGCATATTGCACATTTTCTGTTAATCCACTAAACCTCATTTCACTACTGAAATATTACTGTGTCCTTCAGTTATTTGATAGATCAAAATGAAATTGCTGATCCAAACACCCAAATATTTATAAATGACAATCCTGGAAATTGTCAGGGTTTCCTTAACTTTTGCATACAACTGTATACACACACACTCATGTGTGTTTGCACTTTGTGGTGCACACCCTAATGCAATAGGCTGTGCACACCTATGTTCTGTTTAATAATATCTCAGTCATATTTCACGTTCAGAATTGCTTAGGTTATCCCGCTAATAATTATGCATTAGTAAGACAGTGCATTCACCAATCAAGAACTGCTGCTAGAAAAAGAAATTACAAGATAAGCCAACATAAGAATGTTTTGCTTTCAGTGAAAGTTTTACCTACTGCAAACAACTTAGTACATTAATAACTGCAAAGTTTTCCAAACGTTTTCAATCTCCCCAAATGGGGATTTGCATAAATCTTATCACATTCATATATATATGTAAAAACTTTCGCAATTTGCAAGAATTTACAACATAATGATAAAAAGTGCACAGAAATGATAATAATACAATTACCATCATCTTTATTATATGTTGTTTATGCAGAACAAGTAAACATAAGCTTAAGAAAGAACAAAAAGTAAGCTTGATCTCACAAGGCAGAATAATTAAAAGCAACAAATTCAGAAAAATGTCATGTTTGCATATGAAATAACTGGAAGACTCTCTGTGATGCCTTTGTCAGTGCTATCACAACATACATATGATCTCTAGCTGAAAATAAAGACAATTTGTCATAATTTTTTTTTGTTTCATTTATGTCACAACCATCAATATACTGTTCTAAAATCCTCAAAAAAATGTTTTCATGTCAGGCAGACTGTAATGGTCTTATTGCATATTCATTAAACTAAACACACCCTCTGATAAAGTGTCATGAGCAGTCAGTGCGAGATATAATAAATTACAAATACAAATGTATCTATCCAAAACCATTATCATTGTTATAGCCTGTACTTTTTTTAATATCAGTCTAGCACAGAGGTTTATTTTTTTTTTTAAGGAGAAGCACTAGCTCTTTGCATTCCATTTCAAAATGATTCCTTCTAACTGCTGTCAACCAATCAATTTAATGTCTTTATTCGTCTTATTATCATACGTTCCATGGGCTTTAAAGCTCAACCAAAGCAACATATTGCATTATTGTTATCCAGCCATGTTGTGTAGAAGTAAAGAACGTGTATTTTAATTTTTTTTTCTTAGTTAAGAGTTTTACTAAAATTTTAACCAATTGACCTCCAGAACATTCACCCCCCTTCATGACAAGGCCATTTTTTGTGATGCAGCACTGTGTTACTTTAACTGACAATTGCACGGTCATGCGGCGCTGTACCTAAACATAATTTATGTCTTTTTTTTTTCCCACAACAGGGCTTTCTTTTGGTGGTATTTGATCATCTCTGCAGTTCTTTATTTTTTGCGCTATAAACAAAAAAAGACCGTCAATTTTGCAAAAAAATATATATTTTTTACTTTCTCCTATAAAACATATCCAATAAAAAAACTGAAAAAACTCAAATTTTTTCATCGATTTAGGCCAGTGGTGTTGTGGTTAGCACTTTCGCCTGGCAGCAAAATGGTCGTTGTTTCGAATCCCAACCATGGCACTACCTACCTGGAGTTTGCATTTTCTCCCTGTGCCTACGTAGGTCTGCTCCCACACTCCAAAGACATGCCGGTAAGGGTAATTGTAAAAAGCGCTGCATAAATTGACGGCGCTATATAAGTACCTGAAATAAAAAAATAAAATATGTATTCTTCTACATATTTTTGGTAAAAAAAATCACAATAAGCGTATATTGATTTGCGCAAAATTTATAGCATCTACAAACAATGGGACATTTTTTATTTTTTTTATTTTTATTTTTTCTTTTACTAATAATGGAGGTAATCAGTGACTTATAGTGGGACTGTGATATTGCGCCGGACAGTCGGGACAGTAACTGATACTTTTGACACTATTTGGGGACCAGTGACACTAATACAGTGATCAATGCTAAAAATATGTACTGTCACTGTACTAATGACACTGGCTGGGAAGGGGTTAACATCAGGGACGATCAAAGGGTTACATTTGTGCCTGATCAGTGCTTTAGTACTGTAGGGGAGGTGCTTGTACTAGAAGAATGCATGGATCGGTGTCCCTGCTTAGCAGAGACACAGGATCCATGCCTATTATACTGACAGAACGGCAATCTGCCTTGTTTACATAGGCAGACCGGCATTCTGCCTCTGTACTGAAGCTTTGGCAGGTGGCGGCGGACATCGAGTCCACCGTACCCGCTGATCAGCTCCCATTGATGTGCCCCAGACTCGAAAGGACAGGTACGTACTAGTTACGTGATCCTGCAAAACAGAGCCTCCTTGCCGCAGTATATATACAGTATACGGTAAACAAGCAGCTAAGTGTTACTAAATCCACAACAGTAAAATCAGTCTGTATATGCTGTAAAGCATGCTTGTTATACTCACTGTGCAATCTAAAGAGATAATTATCAGCATTGTGTAAAAAGGCTGTTTCATCCTGTCTTCTCTGTTCCTCCCTTTTCTTCCACTGTCTCCAATCCATCTCCTGATAAGACAGAGGCTTGAGGACAAGCCGCACCTGCTCAGTGTGGTGAATATTGCTAGAGAGTTTTTTTTTTCTTGGGAGGGTTCATGTGATCAGCACAGGGCCATTCAGCACTGTCCAGACAGAGGGTCAAGGGTACTGCAACCTGATAGAAATAAAAAGAATGGCCGCACACCACGATATGATCCAAGATCCTTTATTGGACATCCTAAATGACACCACAGGACCAGATTGCCTGGTAGACGCGTTTCACACAGTTCAAATGTACTTCATCAATCTGGTCCTGTGGTGTCACTTAGGATGTCCTATAAAGCATCTTGGATCATATTGAGGTGTGCTGTGCAGCCATTCTTTTTATTACTATTGTCTGCTGAGGCGAGCCAGGGTGGGCACCCACTGGTTCCATTAGGCTTCTCCTTCTCACCTGGAGTGGCGAGTTTTTCTTGTTGAGTCCTGCAGCCTCATAGGACAGTCAGTGCAGAATGAAAACTCCTCCTACAAGCTTTAACCAGACACTGGTAGAAGTCACAAGATTACTATATACTGCTGATGAGAAAAGATGTTTAGCAGTTTATATTTACTAAAACTCTTGCATTTCCATGTTCTGTGTACTGTGGGAGACCAGATATAGTGAATGCAGGGTCCTGGGTTTAGTAACACTTTAAGCAGTTTTGTGCTGATACAGACCACTGCTATGACACAGAGTGCAACGATCCAGATCTCTGGTGGTCAGACATAAACCCCCTGCACAGTGCTCTAATCAACAATAGTGTGAGTGTTGATTGGACCAATATATATGGGGTGTGTCAGACCACTAGAGATAAGGACCATTGCTCTCGGTGAGCAGTGGCCCATAGCTTTAGCTTGATATAGCACTAAAGTATTTTTAACACATTAGAAAAAGTACAAATAATTATTTTTTATGCAGCCTGACTGCATAAGAATAATTAAATAAAGAATTTAAATTTGGCTGTAAACACGAGCATAGATATTAATGATATGCATAGAATTATGCTTTAGTAAATTATCGCCCACAAAATTCACTGCTATGATTTCATGATGATTGTGGCTAAACTGCCCTGTTGTGTAAATGTTTTTTCATTGCCAGCTGCAAAAGACACGATCATTTGGGGGGGGCGTGGCTAGCCGCAGACGCTCTATCCAGCCCAATCCACGGTCCTGAGGCCATCCAAGGACAAGGACAAGAACCTAAGGTACCGCACCTCTGCAATCCTCGGGCCGAACATTATAATAACTTTTGCGCCGTTCAGGTGCCCGCTCTGGGGAAAAATTTAGGCCGAGGCTTTTGCGGCCTAGCCGGAATGGCCGTTCCGGCCCCATTCACGTTACCATTCATGTTACCATCCTCCACCTCAGTATCCCCTAACACATCCTAAAGACTTAACCCGCTCCTACTACCTAATACACCCCACAAT
This sequence comes from Glandirana rugosa, assembly GCA_018402905.1. Taxonomy (NCBI): domain Eukaryota; kingdom Metazoa; phylum Chordata; class Amphibia; order Anura; family Ranidae; genus Glandirana; species Glandirana rugosa. The sequence continues at coordinate 341,850 of BLSH010370337.1, read as the reverse complement.
CAGAGCCGCTCGGACTGAGGCCTTAACGCGGCTACTAATCCAGCACTTGCGGCACACCGAGAACAGGCCTTGGAGTGAACTCAGCACCAGGCCACTATACCCTAGAAAGCATAGTGTTTACCCCCTTCCAAGTCTGGGAAGATCACACAACATTTGGGGAGACCTTTAAAATAAAACCAGTAGCCATCTTGTTACACCTGGGCCTCTAATACTCTCATGTCCACAGCTCCAACAATCTATTGACAGTTAACAGTGACAATACCTCATAGCCAATACTGCTTAGGTGACTCACTCTGACAACTGCACAAGCAGCAGTAAAAGGACATGAGTGAAATGTAAAAAAATTGCTTTCTCCACAAGGGTTGCCAGAATCAGCATAAGCAACTAGAAGCTAATACTTTCATTATCAGTCAAATCGACACACCAATATACTCTGATATCAATGTCATCCAGGAAAAGGAAGGATGGTAATAAACCGGGCAAAATGACTGATTTCTTTCTTCATCCCAGTAAAGATCCACTATCGGGCAATTCAAACAACAGTCCCGTGACTCAGCAGAAAAAGAAGCGTAACAATTATACAATGAATCATAAGACCTCAGATACACTTCAAACGCCACACAATAGAGGAAAACAATTTAGTTCCCCCTCATCTAGCCCTGCAAAATCCAAACAGAAAATGACTGAATCCTTCTCTGAATCGCCTTCTACAAGCAAATTGAATCTATCTCTATACGACACAGGAGAACTGCAAGATTCTATTTCTAATTTTCCAACCACAGATATACCAGTTTTAGACACAACGCTAAAAGACATGCTAATGTCCTTGAGATCCACAATCCATACCGATATCATGTCACTAGCACATCAATTCAAATCTGAGGTCGCAGAAGTTAACAACAGAGTCACACACATTGAAACCAAAATGAGCACCTTTGCGACCACGTTCAACAAACTGGTTGATGCTCATAACCAAAAGGAGGATGATCTTTGGCAGATGAAAACAAAGCTTGCAGACCCGGAGGACCGTTCAAGACGAAACAACGTTAAGACTCGAGGAATTCCAGAAACAATCAGACCTTCTGATCTAAACAAATTCTTCACAAACGTACTTAAACTGGCATTACCAGAAGCTCCACTTGAAGACTTGATTATTGACCGTATCCATAGACTCCCCAAGCCCAAACATATTCCTGAGCATCTACCCAGGGACACGATTGCATGAATCCATTTTTTCCATACAAAAGACCGTCTTATGAGGGCAACGAAAGACAAAGATAATCTCCCTCTGCCTTCACCCTACAACAAAGAAGACAATTGGCAATGATCACAAAACCACTAAACAACCACCATATTACTTACAGGTGGCTCTACCCAGCTAAACTGCTGGTAACTAAGGATGATAACTCTCACGTGATTTCCACAGTGAAGGAAGGGATGACTTCATTACAAAAGTGGAATATTTTACCCCATCAATAATCAGCTAACAACCTCCCCCCTGACCTAGCTGCACTCCACGATGGAGATACAGAGAAGGCAATAGTGTGACACTAAACCTGCTTCAACAATGTTCAAATACAAGTTCTGGCAACCCCAGAGTTTGCCATCTTTCCCTTGTTACTTATTGACCCCCTAAGTTGAGCGGTCAGTAGGCCACACAGATTCTTGAACAGAATCGCCTGTTTTTCTCTCAGTTGTTTCTTTCAATATTTTCATTAGTTTTTTTTTCTCTTTTCCAATACCTCCTAAGATCGAATGCTACCTCACCTTGCCCCCGGTGGGCGCTCCCAGCTGCAAAGCACTGGTCCACATATTGCTTGATTCCCTAACAAGCAGAGCCATTTTGGACAATAGCTATTAATACCCTGTCCTTTTCTCTGGAAAGCCTTGTCGAGAGCGACATCAAACAAGGGCACAGGCATATACAAAAAAGTACCACACCCTCCTAGCGTATATTTAAAGTTATCATTATGACTTTTCGGATTTCTTCCATGAATGTCAAAGGGCTCAATAGCACCTTTAAAAGGCAACTAGCCTGGAAAGAAGCATGCAGTCTCAAAAGTGACATTATATGCTTCCAAGAGACCCATTTTGACTCCCACGGTCTGCCCCTGTTTAAACACAAGAAGTTTCCACATGTCTTGACAACAAATGGGCCCTCCAAAAAATGGGAAGTGGCCATTGCATTTAAAGATTCAATTCACTTCTCCCTCTTGGACAAATTAGAAGACACCCAGGGCAGATTCCTGATCGTTGTTTGTGAGTTGAATCGGATTAAATACACCTTAGTTAACATCTACTTGCCAAACACAAGACAAATCTCATGCCTAAACAAAATTTGGAAGAGAGTCACCAGCATGCGACAAGGTCATACAATCGTATGTGGGGACTTCAATGCTATACCAAACGTGGATATGGACTTCTCCGGGGAAGATCCATCTAAAAAACACAGGGCCACATTGAAAAACTTCTTATCCTCTTCATACCTTTATGATATCTGGAGATGCCAGCACTCCATAGAAAAAGATTTTACTTTTTCTTCCAATGTTCATCACACATACTCGAGAATCGACTTGTTTTTGGTGGACAAATTTTTGCTACAAAAGATCACTAAATCTGAAATCCACAATATTATGTGGTCTGATCATGCTCCGATATCTATGGTGGTGGGGGATCTTCGAGCCGAGACCAGGGCAAATAGATGGCGAAACAACATATTAGTTCTATCACAACCTGAAAACAAAACACAAATAATGACTGTTTTGAAAGAATTCTTTACCATCAATGCCCCCCTCGGTCGAGGATCCCCTCACCCTATGGAATTCACATAAAGTCTACATTAGAGGATTACTCATCCAATTGTCATCTAGACTTAAAAAGCAGAGGGAGTGGAGGCTGAGGGACCTCCTAGCTTCTATCTCTAAATTAGAAAATAACAATAAATCCTCCACCTCACAAACAATAGAGATCAAGTATATCTAGAAAGACAAGAACTTAGATCCCTACTGCTATCCCAACATGAAAAAGCTATCAAAACACTAAGGGCACAATCATATGGATACGGTAACAGGGCGGGAAAATACTTAGCAACCCAATTAAAAGACAAAGTAATTAAACAAAAGATTAGCCATATCCACAACCCTATAACAAATACCACTGTTTATAATCCAACAGAAATTGCTAGCGCTTTTTGTGACTACTACAAATCCCTATACAATCTACATAGGGATCCGGACACTCCTCAGCCTACTGGGAGTGCCATTTCTGAATTCTTGAAGGCAATATCCCTCCCAGTTATCGATCCAAAAGACTTATCATATTTGAATCAACCATTCACAAAAACCAAAAGTAAATCTCCGGGCCCTGATGGCTACTCATCTGAGTACTATTAACTTTTTTCAGATCCCCTGTCCCCACATCTGTTAAGGGTCTTTCAGACTACCACCTCCTCTGCTAATTTTCCACCTGAAATGTTAACAGCCACAATCGTTAACTCTCCCCAAACCGGGGAAAGAACCAAACAATCCACAAAACTTTAGACCTATATCACTATTAAATGTTGATGTGAAAATCTATGCTAAGCTTCTTGCAAATAGACTCGGCAAGATTTTACCAAATTTAATTAACCCCGACCAGGTAGGTTTTATACCGGGGAGATAAGCCCCTGAGGCAACAAGAAGAATGATAAATCTTCTACATATAATGGAGGGCTCTGGAAGGCCTTCTCTGTTCCTTGCACTGGACACAGAGAAGGCCTTCGATAGAGTCCATTGGGGATATCTTAGGGAGGTACTGGCCAAGTTTGGCCTGCATGGCCAGGTCCTTTCAGCAATTTCAGCTCTCTACTCCTCTCCTTCGGCGTACGTGTTTACAGAAGGAATGTTTTCCCGAAATTTCAAAATAACCAACAGAACTAGACAAGGGTGCCCTCTATCACCAATAATTTTTGCACTGGTCATGGAACCTCTGGCGGAGAAGATCAAATCCAACCCAAACATAAAGGGTATACTCTCACAAAGCTCCAAACATGTCATCTCTTCGGCCTTCTCTGTTCCTTGCACTGGACACAGAGAAGGCCTTCGATAGAGTCCATTGGGGATATCTTAGGGAGGTACTGGCCAAGTTTGGCCTGCATGGCCAGGTCCTTTCAGCAATTTCAGCTCTCTACTCCTCTCCTTCGGCGTACGTGTTTACAGAAGGAATGTTTTCCCGAAATTTCAAAATAACCAACGGAACTAGACAAGGGTGCCCTCTATCCCCAATAATTTTTGCACTGGTCATGGAACCTCTGGCGGAGAAGATCAAATCCAACCCAAACATAAAGGGTATACTCTCACAAAGCTCCAAACATGTCATCTCTTTGGCCTTCTCTGTTCCTTGCACTGGACACAGAGAAGGCCTTCGATAGAGTCCATTGGGGATATCTTAGGGAGGTACTGGCCAAGTTTGGCCTGCATGGCCAGGTCCTTTCAGCAATTTCAGCTCTCTACTCCTCTCCTTCGGCGTACGTGTTTACAGAAGGAATGTTTTCCCGAAATTTCAAAATAACCAACGGAACTAGACAAGGGTGCCCTCTATCCCCAATAATTTTTGCACTGGTCATGGAACCTCTGGCGGAGAAGATCAAATCCAACCCAAACATAAAGGGTATACTCTCACAAAGCTCCAAACATGTCATCTCTTTGTTTGCAGACAATGTTATCCTTTCAATTACAGACCCGGACATCTCTCTGCCAGAGGTGCATGAGACTTTGCAACAATTTAGCAACATAGCTTATCATAAAATAAACGCCAATAAATCTCATATACTGAGCATTGCCATTAACCCTAAAATGAAATTAGATCTTGCCCAAAGGTTCCTTTACTGTTGGTCAGATAAGCCCCTGAACTACTTAGGCATTAAACTAACATTCCCAGTCCAAAACTTATACAGAGAAAACTTCGAGCCTTTAATTTTAGAATTGCAAAAAGAAGTGACTAGAGTGAAATCCCATTATCTATCATGGTCCGGTAGACTAGCAGCATATAAAATGCACTTTCTGGAAAAAATACTGTATAAATTCAGAACACTTCCTATCCCACTGCCCACTACCTTCTTCACCGCAATGCAAAAAATCCTGTCCCAATTTGTCTGTGCAGGTAAAAAAGCTAGATATCCCTCATGCACACAGCGGAAACATAAAGCAGTAGGAGGACTGGGCCTTCCAGACGTGAAAGATTATTATATAGCTACGGTACTTGATCAGTTAAAGGCATGGTTCAACGACACTTCTCCTAAACCCTGGTGCCAGCTGTCAAAAGCTTGGATGAAAGGCAAATCTCCTCAAAATGTTTCCTTAGTTGGAGGCTGACTGGGGCCGTTCTGCTCCCTCGCCCACAGTTTGATCCCTTTAGGGTGGGCGGAGGAGCGGGGCGGGACCACCACAGGTTCTTGGGGGGCACCCAGGGGGAAACTTGTTACACGACTTATAATTCGTGCATTTTGTATGATGTTGCGATTGACATAGAGCAATAAGACATGATATAATACTGCTATTGTATTTATCTATACTGTACAAAAGAACTATGTATTCTTGTCACACATTGTACAAACCCTTTAAAATTTATAAAAAATGAGTTGAATTAAAAGACCCGATCATTAGAGTTTGAGGTTTTCTATTTAGGAAAGGCAGGACTATGTTACATTCATGGTATGAACAAGCAGACTTGGTAAAATGTTCATGAAATCAGTGAAAATGAGACAATAACACTTGAATTTGCATTTGTATTTGATAAATTCTTGTTATGATAATGATAACAGACAGAGCCATTTTCTTTGACCAAGCATTGATAAAGTAAAGTGATTGTAAACCCTTAGACCCCATACACACTATCCAATATTTGTTGGATTATGATTATGGATTATGGATAAGGATTATGACTTAAAAAGAGTAACACAGTTGATAATAAATGGCTTCAGCCAAACACTAACCATCAGTGAAAGAAAGGTTTTTGCGTTATCATTTATATTCTCTGAAAATGGCCAAGAAATCATAATTTCTGCCAGGGTATGTAAACTTATGAGCACAACTGAATATTAAGGCTCCATGTACACTGGCTTAAAAATCACTGCTTCTACAGGAGTTTTGTGTTCTGCCTCAATGTTATCCTATGTGTCCATGCACATTTAAACAATTAGAGGCATATTTTGAGCTGGGCATTTAGAGGCGGGAAAAAAGGAGCTGGTAGTTTGTTTTTGTTCAACCCAAAAAAACTCATAGTGTGTACCAGGCTTTACTCCTGATGAAGCCACCTGCTGCAAAAGGAAATATGGACAGGTATCAGCATAGGTCTGCATTTTCACTTCTCCCCAGCCATGGGGCAACATTGCCTGTATACAGGGGCAGACTCGCAACACTCAGGGCCCCCGGACCAAATAAAGCAAGGGCCCCCTGTCAGGCCCCTCATGACCCACCCTTGCCCCGCTCCTACATTTGGTACAAGGTACAACTTCTGCCTTTTTTTAATGGGACCTGGAGGGGGGGTCTCACTCTAACAGTGTCCATTAGACCGTTTGTTAGAAAGAGTCCCTTCCAGGTCTCATTAGAGTCTACAACAGAGTCTAACGGGACCTCAAGGAGGGATCTCTCTCTAACAGTGTTCATTAGAGACTACAAAGGAGTCTAATGGAACCTGGAGGGGTGCCTCTTTAAAACAGAGTGTACAGTGAGGGAGGGAGGCGGGGGCGTTTTTCCCTATCCGGGAAGGTAGAACTAAAAGGTTTGCAGAAGGCCCAGTGCACTGTGCAACGCGTAATGACTAATGACGTAATTTGACAGTCTATGTTAGAAAGAGCCCCTATCAATGCAGCCTCATCAGTGCCTATCAATGCAGCCTCACTAGTGCACATCAGCACAGCCTCATCAATGCCCATCAATGCAATCTCGCCAATGCCCAACAGTGCAGTCTGATCAATGCACATGAATGCAGCCTCACCAATGCCCATCAATGCAGCCTCACCAGTGCCCATCAATGCAGCCTCACCAGTACTCATCTATGCAGCCTCACCAGTGCTCATCAGTGCAGCCTGATCAATGCCCATCAATACAACCTCACCAAAGCCCATCAGCGCAGCCTCATCAGTGCCCATCAATTCAACCTCACCAGTGCCCAACATTGCAGCTTTATCAATGCCCATCGATGCAGCCTGATCAGTGCCCATCAATGTAGCCTCACCAGTGTCCATAAATGCAGCCTGATCAGTGCCCATCAATAGAGCCTCACCAGTGCCCATCAATACAGCCTTACCAATGACCATCAATGCAGCCTGATCGGTACCCATCAATGCAGCCTGATCAGTGCCCATCAATGCAGCCTGATCAGTGCCCATCAGCGCAGCCTCATCAGTGCCCATCGATGCAGCCTGATCAGTGCCCATCAATAGAGCCTCACCAGTGCCCATCAATACAGCCTTACCAATGACCATCAATGCAGCCTGATCAGTACCCATCAATGCAGCCTGATCAGTGCCCATCAATGCAGCCTGATCAGTACCCATCAGCGCAGCCTCATCAGTGCCCATCGATGCAGCCTGATCAGTGCCCATCAGTGCAGCATGATCAATGCACATCAATGCAGCCTCACCAGTGCCCATAAATGCATCCTCACCAGTGCCCATCAGTGCATGGTTCAGGATTGAGCTATGTACAGAGTGCAGGGTTCAGGACTGTGCTACATACAAAATGCAGGGTTCAGGACTGTGCTACGTACAGAATGCAGGGTTCATGGCTGCGCTACGTACAGAGTGCAGGGTTCAGGATTGCACTACGTACAGAGGACAGGGTTCAGGATTGCGCTACATACAGAGGACAGGAGTGCATTACATTCAGAGTGCAGGGTTGATGATTGTGCTATGTACAGTATGCAGGTGTGCATATCTCACAAAACACCCCCCTCCCCCAAGGGGGTACAGACCTCTTCTCCCTGTCTAGAACACAGCACTCCACTGCCCCACAGGAAACAAGGGACTAACTTACATGTCAGGCTGTCGTCACTGTGATGCTGCGGGCTCGAGGATAGAGCTGTGTTCCCCCCGTATCCTCCTCATCCCGCCCTGTCCTCTGTTGAATGCAGGGGGAGCAGGGAGGGTTTTCCGTGTGCCACCGGGATCGTTGTCAGGCAACTGTGTTTTATAAGTGACTGTAGTGTGCTGCAAAAAAAAATCCATTATCACTGCATTATAAAAATTGAAGCTGCCGGCTGGCTGGGCCCCCTGCATGGGCATCCCTGGGTGCTGCCCCCGCCTCCTCTGCTCCTCCCGCTGGCAGTCCCCCACTCTCTGTGACACATGTGCAGCCTCTCATGGGCCCCCCTACTGACCCCTGGCCCTTGGACTACAGCCGAACTGCCCGACTGGTCAGTCCACCCCTGCCTTTATGCATGAAAAGGCTTTTTCCACAATAATGTGTACTTCTGTCTGAAGTCTTCCTTACCCTCTAGGAAAGACCTATATGGTTGAGCCTGCTCTGATTTGTCACAATAAGTGTTCAGATTGGGAACAATGTTGACATGTATTTGGCCTTGTGTGATTCACCTTGCAGTAAATGTTTCTGGATTCAGTAATGCTCCAGTAGTAAACTATAGATTTTTACTGAAAGAATTTTCAAACTAGAATAACATATTTTTATGTAATACCTTATATTTACTTGCTTGCAAATGCATTTATATTAAATAAACCTGCATGTTAAAAGTGAATATATAACCGCATGAACACACAGATATTGTAATGTTGCTGACATAATTTGAGCTCCCTGGCCAGTGAAAAAGTAGCTTTGGGCTATGGATGTATATTGTAAGGCAGTGGAGTCATTTTCTTTCCTTTTGAGAATTATCATGCCCTACCGAATATTAAGTTCTGTAACAGGGTTTGAAAAGTGAGTTGTTTCCTAAAAAAAACTAGGCATTATTCCTTAGCTTATTAAATGGGCTAAACAGTTTTAAATATTTATGAGTTTGAGGAAAGCAACAAATTATGTAATGAATGCGGGTGAGCAAATTGCATTTCTCTTACAGTTTTTCATCTTCTTAATACACTATATTACTAAAAGTATTGGGACGCCTGCCTTTACACGCACATGAACTTTAATGGCATACCAGTCTTACTCCGTAGGGTTCAATATTGAGTTTGCCCATCCTTTGCAGCTATAACTCTTCTGGGAAGGCTGTCCACATGGTTTAGGAGTGTGTCTATCGGAATGTTTGACCTTTCTTCCAGAAGCATATTTGTGAGGTCAGGCGCTGATGTTGGAAGAGAAGGCCTGGCTCACAGTCTCTGTTCTAATTCCCAAAGGTGTTCTATCTGGTTGAGGTCAGGACTCTGCAGGCCAGTCAAGTTCCTCCACCCCAAACTCTCTCATCCATGTCTTTATGGACCTTGACCTTATATTATTTTTTTTTGGGGGGGGGAGGGGCATGTACTACAACAAAAATTACATTTACAAAGAAAAAAATTAAATGGTTAAATTGCTGACAAATTACATTAATTGCTAGTGTCTGAAAAAAAAAAAAGCACGTAAACTCCTTCAAAGGCTCCCCAAAAACTGGGGAGGGGGGTGTCTGGGTGCTGTTTTTTTTAAATGAAGTCGTTTTTCATTTGGCAGCAATTTTATTTTTTTTCCTGTGCTAAGAAAATCACTGCCCTCAACCACATGGAAATGTTCTATTTTTTTTCATCAGTACATGTTTCCCAGGGCAGTGCACCCAAGCCCCCCCACCAACTCCACATCTCCACATTCTATTTTTTGGCACTTACTAGCATCTTAGCCCAGAAAAGGTCATTTATTCTGTGGGTAAAAAGTTAAACTCCAGTCTTCACTTTAGACCCCTTTTCACACTGAAGGCAGTTTTCAGGTGTTTTAGCGCTAGAAATAGCACCTGTAAAGTGCCTGAAAACTGCCTCTTATGCCACCCAAGTGTGAAAGCCCGAGTGCTTTTACACTGGGGCGGTGCGCTTGCGGGATGTTAGGAAAAATCCTGCAAGCAGCATCTTTGGGGCTGTTTGGGAGCACTGTATACACCGCTCCCAACCCGCCCCTACCCCTGCCCATTGGAATGAATGGGCAGTGCTTCCGAAGCGACTGAAAATCGCTTCTGAAGTGCCGCAACACGGGCACTTTTAACCCCTAATTAACTCCTTCTCGGGGGTTAAAATTGCCCCGCTAGTGTCCGAAAAGCTTAAACAGTGGTAAAGCACCGCTACCCGGCGCTATTTTTATATTTGCATAGCTCCTCCCACTAACCATCCAACTGCTTACATCAGGGCCGAGGACTTATTGAGAGGAGGACTGAGGCAGAGTGCAGTGATTTTTGCAAGAATCTATGTACATCACCCTGCTGGCCCCTCCCACCACCCATGATCTGTCTGTATTGCATAGAGAAGCACAGATCTAAGATGCGTTAGCATATTGATGGGTGGGGGGGGGTTATCCTTAGAGGTGGGTGGCTGAATTAGTTTTCTTTTCTAAGAACATTTCAACAAATACAGGACATGCCTGTTGATTTAAGCTGGACCAAAGACTATCTTCCTTCCTAACTATATTTTGTTAACTACCAATTGCCCCGCTCCCCCCGTGGAATATGGATGAAGAGACATGTTTTAGGCCATCTCAGGAAATTAACAAAAAAGGGGGGTGAGGGGGAAGGGCCCCCTCAAAAAGAGATCATCGGACACAAAAAATATGAAAATTGATAAAACTTTATTGATAATTAGTAAAAATGGCAAGCAACAAAAAACACAGTGGGATATAGGGTGTAGACCGCCACCACAAATTAAATAAAATCAATTAAAAAGACAATGTTGTCTTCCGCCATGGCAGAAGCCATACACTGGGGGCTGGTGGATTCACTTTTTGATCCCGGTCACTGCCTGTGGCCATCTTTAGCACTGGAAACCTCCAGGAAGTAATGATCAGCTAATGAGGCAGTTCATACAGCCAGGAAAACGCCGTTTGAGTGACAGAAGTGGTTCCATGGGGAATGAATGCCCGGAGTGAGCGGGGAGACTGCCCCCACCGTCTGCTGATCCATGGGGTATGAACGCTCGACGGATTTGGTGAGATAACTTTTGACTTGCCTTAAGTTACCTGGTACCCCCAACATACCACATTGTCATTCGGGATAGGAGCAGACACTCTGTTCCCCTGACTCTATTTGAGTCTGTTATAGCCATAGTGCTCCAGCTAACACCACCCCTACATTATCAGTGTACTGTATCACTTCCACCACCTGGTGGATGACAAGCTTTTCTATTATCTTCTGCCCCTCCATACCTAGCTATCTGGATAGCACCGTTCTACTTCTATGTGACTTCACTGTAGTCACCTTAGGAGGAGTGTGTCTGGTTGTATGCCTGGAGGTGTGTGAGCAGCTGCGGTTTTCCCTCCCTGTCTTAGACAACGTTGTCTTTTTAATTGATTTTATTTAATTTTTGGTGACGGTCTACACCCTATATCCCACTGTGTTTTGTATTGCTTGCCATTTTGACTAATTGTCAATAAAGTTTTTTCCTATTTTCATAATTTTTGTGTCAGATGACCGCTTTTTGAGGGGGCCCTTCCCCCTCACTCCCCTTTTTTTGTTCATGTGTTTTGGCCATAGGACTGCACTGTGGATGTTTTTTTACACCCAGTGACCTTGTAGTAAGCCTATTTGGCTACATACTAGCAAGCAACTTTGCACTTACATATTTTAGGTGCATGATGTTGGTTGATCCAGGTTGTTCTCAAATTTCTTATCATCTCAGGAAATTAGCCTAGGGCAGTGATGGCGAACCATGGCACTCCAGATGTTTTGGAACTACATTTCCCATGATGATTGAACACTGCAATGTAGTTGAGCATCATGGGAAATGTAGTTTCAAAACATCTGGGGTGCCAAGGTTTGCCATCACTGGCCTAGGGCATGGCTCACTCCTTAGAAACAGTGGAGGAGTGATATAGCAACCTAGGGAAAGGAAGCGTATTATTTACAAAATTATCAGGTTATAATAGCGCAAAAGTAGCTTAAAAATGAATGCAGTGACCACATCAAGGACTAGTAAGCTGAAATGTATAACATTTTTGGTTTTGGGTTTAGGTACACTTTAACCATTTCAATACAGGGCACTTTCCCTCCTTCCTCCAGGCCAATTTTATTTTTTGCTAAACAAACTTAAAAAGACCAACATTTTTGAAAAAAAAAGTTTGTCTTTGTTTCTGTTATAAAATTTTATGTTCTTCCTCACTGATGGGCACTGATGAGGCTGCACTAATGGGCACTGATAAGGTGGCACTGATGAAGTGGCACTGATACGGTGGCACTGATGGGCACTGATGAAGAGGCACTAATATGCAGCACTGATAGGTGGCACTGATATGCAGCATTGATGGGCACTGATAGGCGGCACTGATGGGTGGCACTGATAGGCACTAATAGATGGCCCTGATAGGCAGCACTGATGAGGAGGTCTTGACAGTCATTACTGATGGGCACTGATTGGCATCTGCTAAGGGCACTGACAGGCATTACTGATGGGCACAGATTGGCACTTTGATGGGCAGTGATTGGCACTTTGATGGGTACTGATTGGCACTTTGGGCACTAATTGCAATTTTGGTGTGCACTCATTGGCATTTTAGTGAGCACCTCTGATGGGTGCTGCGCTGAAAATTAATGTGCTGATTATCAGGGCAGACCCCCTTCTGTCAGGAGAGCCACCGATTGGCTCTCCCTGTCAGCGCGCACCGAGGAAAGCCGTTTACCGCCACTTCCTTGTTACTGCTGTGATCAGCTGTGATTGGTCACAGCTGATCACGTGGTTAAGAGCCTATGTCATAGGCTCTTTACCACTACCGGAGATGAGGTGTGTCGGAGCGACACACAGCACCACCGATCGCCACGCTGTGATCCCCGGGGGTGCGCACGAGGGACTTATCCTGGTGGACGCCATATGATGCCCAGTCAGCATAACAGAGTCACATTGTGAACGTCAATCTGCAATAGGGTGGGCGGCAAGTGGTTAAGTAGTAAATCCCCATTATCAATGCAATCATACCTTTTTCTTTTTAGTTGGTGTAGATGAGGCCACTTTGTGGGTATTACTACATTGATATATTTGTGTGTTATTTAAAAATGAAGGTACCTTTTATGCTATATATTTTTTTATCAGTTAGGACATATTACATCTGAATGTGGGTAGTATGTTGGAATTGTTAACCACTTCAGCCCCGGAAGGTTTTACCCCCTTCCTGACCAGAGCACTTTTTGCGATTCGGCACAGCGTCGCTTTAACTGACAATTGCGCAGTCGTCCGACGTTGTACCCAAACAAAATTGACGCCCTTTTTTTCCCCACAAATAGAGCTTTCTTTTGGTGGTATTTGATGACCTCTGCGGTTTTAATTTATTGCGCTATAAACAAAAAAAGAGCAACAATTTTGAAAAAAAAAACTATATTTTTTACTTTTTGCTATAATAAATATCCCAAAAAAATATAGAAAAACAAATTTATTCATCAGTTCTGGCCGATATATATTCTTCTACATATTTGTGCTACAAAAAAAATCGCAATTGTCGTATATTGATTAGTTTGCGCAAAAGTTGCCGCGTTTACAAACCATGAGAATTAATTTATGGCCTTTTTACTATTTTTTTTCACTAATAATGGCAGCGATCTGCGATTATTATCGGGACTGCGACATTGCGGCAGAGAGATCGGACATTTGTGACACTTTTTTGGGGCCATTGACATTTATACAGCGATCAGATCTAAACACTGATTATTGTATAAATGTCACTGGCAGGGAAGGGGTTAACCTGCAGGGGGCAATCAGGGTGTAAACTGTGTTCCCTAGGCGTGTTCTAACTGTGTGGGGGCTCGGCTGACAGGGGCATGACAGATCAGTAGATCACTGCCATGCCCACTGACAGAATGGGAACCGTTGTTTACATCAGCGGTTCCCCATTCTTCCTCTCTAGAAGGCGATCGCGGGTCACCGATGAACATCGAGTCCACCCGACCCGTGGCCACTCAGGCAGAGTGCGGCGGGCATAAGAGCATGCCTCCGATGGCATGCGCCCGCCCACAAATGCAGCTTCATGGATCGCCGTATGGTTATAAAGGCAGAAGGTTTTTTTAACTTAATGCATTCTATGTCTGAATGGACACACAGAACACTTTAACTGTCTTCAGATACCAACTATATCTGCTAATAAATAAATAATTCAATGGTAACAAAATGTAGCAAGCTTCTAAAAAATGTTTCTATTAAAATGCCCAGGCTATAGAAGCTTTTAGCAACAAAGTTCAGATTTTATTCTGTACTGTCTAAGTTTTAGTCAGGTAGTAAATAATAAATAATAATAAATAGTTATTGTTTCATGCATATCTATTGAGAAGTCTTATGTGGATCCAGCTACTCGACTATCAGTTCTGCCTTTAGAAGTTGTGCAATGGCAGTCTCCAGTGCAGGATAGGAGACTCCGGAGTGTCGGATGGCAGCAACCCTGGCAGGTTCACTTTAAGAGCCTTATAAAAGAGGGGCTTTAGCTTACAAATGATCAGAACTGCAGGAGTTTTTTTTTTTTCTTTATCCACCTTGTACTTGCAAAGAATGGTATATATTAGGTTAATAGAATTTAACACAGGGCAGCATCTTATCTTGCTTAATTATCAGAAAATAATGCAAGGGTAGATGAAATTTTTCAGCATTCCTGCTTCTTTTGTTCTTACATCTAGTGGGGATTGTTTTTATGATCATTTTCGCTACAAATGTCAAGACTGTTGCTCAGTTTTATTATAATTATTCATATCATGTAACAATCTAATTCAGTGAATGTGTTGTATTTTTTCCATGAGAATCCATTGCCTTTCCTTTTTTTTAGGGAGAATCTGTAACAATGTGCATATTTTAAATATATTATATATGTGAATGAATTATGCTAGAGAAAATATTTTTATTAATATATGATGTTTAAAGAATGCTGTACGTAAAAATAGTTGATTAGGAACAGCCATATACTGTATGTTAGCTATGTGTTGCTTAGTGGGCATCATAAAAGTCATAATATATAGTTCCTTTAACTTCAATGAAGATCAGAGGGTTGGCTTAATGATTCACAATACACAATCTTGATGTTTTAAGCCAGCCATACATCGAAATTCGGCTGGTTCAGCAGGGACTGGCCAAGATTCCATCCACGTATTGGCAGGCTGATTGTTTCCAAGTCGATCCATCGATTAACCTGGGTACAACCAGTCTGTCAGATAAGCACTAGCAGTAATCATTGTGTTCTAACGGCTGTGAAGGCTCCCCATACCCCTCCCTCTGGCAGAACAGAGTAGCGCTGCCAGAGGCATTCCCCCATTAACACTGACTGATAAAGGGAAAGAAAATCAAATCATCTATGGGCTTCTTTATAGTATTAATGACTATGTTTCAGCAGTAATTCAGCAAGAATGCTGACTTGCTAATATTCAGATGGAAATTTCTAAACATGTTCATGCCATACCAGTATAAAAATATTACACAGGATCAATGCGAAACGTATGACTTACCTTCCCAAACTATTATATGCTTTTCGGGTCCTGGCAGTTCCAGTTCCCCCCCATATCTTCCGCATTCACCAATGCAGGGTCTTACAGTTTATTTGTGGGTCTTCAAGGCCTAGAATAACAAAACAAATTTTATTTACCCGCAAGATCAATGGTGGCCTCTCAGTCCCCAATCTTCAGGCCTATTTTTTGGCGGCCAACATTGCTCCTCTCTCCCACCTCCACGGGACGCACCATCTGCCGCTTTGAGCTACTATGGATTTAGTTGACTCCTATCCTACACCTTTATCTTCTTTGCCATGGCTCCCTCCTGCATCCTCTCCATCGACCCTGGGCCTGATCCTGCTTCACACTCTTAGACTGTGGGACTCGGTTAAATATACGGCAGGTCTGATCTCGTCCCATTTACTCCTACTAAATATTCTGCGCTGTCCGGTGTTCCCACTGGGGCTCGAGAACCCTGGACAGTACATGGGTTTACTGGTATCCATTCTCTTCTTACTCAAACTAAGATACTGACGTTTGACACACTCAGGATGTCCCATGAGATTCTTTTTGGGAACACTATCTTTATATGCAAATTCATAATTTTGTCTCACAATTCCTTAAATACAAGTCCCCCTTATATTCTAACGCTGTTTGAGAGTATCTATAGAGCCCGCCCACAATCCACAGGCCTTATCTCCTTGATATACTCCTCTATTGCATCCTCTAAAAACCTTCAGTACAGTCCTTCTGTCACCAATGGGAGAGTGAATTGTGGATAGAGTTGGATCCAGTAGATTGGCAGATCATGACCTTGGTGGTATCCTAGAGCTCCAAGAATGTACTCATTCAAGAAAAACGCATATAAAATTCTGTAAAGATGGTATTATACACCGGCTCATTTGGCTCATTTTATTTAATCTTATCCATCGACCTGCTTCCGTGGTTGTTCCCAACCGGGGACAATGGCACACATATGGTGGTCATGTCCTAAGGTGTGCAGACTATGGGTCCGGGTTTACGTGCTCCTACACACACTCTTCTATTCAGACATCAAAATAAATCCGTACGAAGCTCTCCTTTGTAAACCTATTGAGGAGTTGCTTCAACTGGAGCGGCAACTAACGTTGCATCTTTTTGCAGCAACCAAACTTACCATAGCTAGAGCCTGTAAAACACCAGTTCTCAGTTTTGAGGCAGTCAAGCGTCAAATGCTTGAAATTATGGTCAACGAAAAACTAACGGCCATTTTAATTGACACCCATGCGAAATTCCTCAGAGTCTGGCAGCCCTCGATATTCAATGCTCAGCCATCGTGCTTTGATAAAATCCTTCTGTCAATCTGAGGATCCTAATCTACTGTTCCCTGAAACGTCTTTATTTCTTCGTTCTTCTCTTTCTCTACCCTTCCTGGGATCTTCCCCTTGTTTCCAGCTCACCTGCTCTTCTTTTCCTTTAATTTCCTTTACTTCTGTATTTCTTTTTAATGAATGCGTAAACCTATTAGGCCTTTAGATTGTGGCCTGGTTATGATGTAATTGAGCTTACAGCTCCTCTCTGATTATTTTTTAAGCTTAATATCATCACTCCATTTAGATTGAGTGTAATTTTGCTTATTGTGACGTTGTGTCTTGATTTACTTATTTTATTTATTGTACGAATCCACATCAATGTTATGTTTGCCATCCCTATACATGCATACATACAGCATGTTTTGTAATTGTCATCCCATCGGCTCTATTGTGTATGATTTAAAGACAATAAAGCCTTTTGTAAATGAAAATATTACACAGCAAGAAAGTAAATGGCAAAATTGCTTCATTTAACGTGTACAGTAATAACAGTAGCACAGTGCACTAGCACAGTGATTAAAGTGATTGTAAAGTCTTGTTTTTTTTTTCTATAAAAATAATAAACATGTTATACTTACATGCCCTGTGCAGTGGATTTGCACAGAGCAGCCCATATCCTCCTCTTCTCAGGTCCCTCTTCTGTGCTCCTGGCCACTCCCTCCTGTTGAGTGCCCCCACAGCAAGCAGCTATGGGGCACCAAAGCCGAGTCACAGCTCCCTGTGTCCATTCAGATAAGGATTCTGGTCTGGCCCCGCCTCCTCTCTCCTGATTGGTTAACTGCCTTTGATTGACAGCAGCAGGAGCCAATGGCGCGGCTGTGTCTCAGCCAATCAGGAAGGGGAGTCCCGGACACCGGAGACACTCGTGGACATCGTTGGACAGAGATAGGGCTCAGATAGGCATTAGGGAGCTGAGGGGGGCTGCTACATACAGAAGACTTTTTATCTTAATGCATTGAATGCATTAAGATAAAAACCTTCTGACTTTACAACCACTTTAACGCTGACCTCCCACCCATTTCACTAGAGTAATTTTTGCACATAGCTCTGCATGCTGATATGTAAGTGTCTTACATTTGTTATTTAACAACTTCCTTACCAGGCCATTGTAAAATGACGCCGGCAGGAATATCTCCTCCCTCCGGGCGGGCGTCATATGACTTCCCCCCGATCTCGCAGCTCCTGTGCGACAATTGGGGATGAGGCATGTTCCTCGAACATAGGCCATCCCCGTTTAGGGTAAAGAGCCAATGAAATTGGTTCTTTACCACATGATCGGCTGTGTCCAATCACAGCCAGTCACAAATGTCAACAAAAGGTGTAGTGCCATTTCCGGTTTCTCCTCCTCAGTTTGTGAGGAGACCTGGTAAAAAAACACACTGTGAGGTGCTTGATCTCCTCCCCAAAATAAAGAGGACCTGTCACAGCCCATCAGAGTATTTGTCACAGCCCATCAGAGTATCTGTTACACCCCATCACAGTATCTGTCACAGCCCAGAGTACCTGTCACAGCCCATCAGAGTATCTGTCACAGCTCATCAGAGTATCTGTCACAGCCCAGAGTAACTGTCACAGCCCCAGAGTACCCGAGCCCCTGCCAGCATCCCATCAGAGTACCCGAGTACCTGTCACCATCCCATCAGAGTATCAGAGTACCTGTCACCATCCCTTAAGAGTACCCGAGTACCTGTCACCATCCCATCAAAGTACCAGAGTACCTGTGACCATCCCATCAGAGTACCCAAGTACCTGTCTCGATCTCATCAGAGTACCAGAGTACCTGTCACCATCCCATAAGAGTACCCGAGTACCTGTCACCATCCCATCAGAGTACCCGAGTACCTGCCATCATCTCATTAGAGTACACGAGTACCTGTCGCCATCCCACCGGAGTAACTGTAGCCATCTCATCAGAGTACCCGAGTACCTGTCACCAGCCCATCAGAGTGTCCCCGAGTACCTGTGACCATCCCATCAGAGTACCCCAGTACCTGTCACCATCCCACCAGAGTACCTGAGTACCTGTCACCATCTCATCAGAGTACCTGAGTACCTGTCACCATCCCATCAGAGTACCAAGTACCTGTCACCAGCTCATTAGAGTACCCGAGTACCTGTCGCCAGCCCATCACAGTACCCCAGTACCTGTCACCAGCCCATCAGAGTACCCGAGTACCTGTTACCAGTTGGGGTCTCTTCTTTTGAAAATGGGGTCATCTTGTCAGTAATTCCACTGTCCTGGTGTTCCATAACCTTCAAAAGTGTGATAGGTTGTCAGGAAACTAAATATGTAATTTATGCTCCTAGAACGCCTGACATAGCTCTCTGCATGCTGGACCTCTCTATGTGGCTAGGCTTTGTAAAAGTCTCACACATGTGGTATCATCATACTCGGGACGAGTAGCAGAATGTATTTCGGCATGTCATTTTTGCTATATACATGCTATGTGTTAGAAAAATCGTATAAATTGATAACTTTGTGTAAAAAAATGTGTTTTGATTTTCTTTCCATGTTTTCCAAAAACTTGTGAATAAAAATGAACTGTTCAAAAGAGTCATAAAAACTAAAAAAAAAAAAAAAAAAAGAATAATAATTTCTTAATTTTCCCAAAAATTGTGGGACAAAAATTACAACTTCAAAAACTCACCATGCCTCTTGCTAAATACCTTGGACTGTCTACTTTTCAAAAAGGGGTCATTTGGGAGGTATTTGTACTGAGTTAGGCCATCAGTGCATCAGGCGTGATCAATTTTCAATGATTTTCAATTGGCACCATAGTTTGTAGACTTGATAACTTTCCCACAGACCAAATAATATACACTTATTAGGGTTATTTTTACCAAAAATATGTAGCAGTATACATTTTGGCCCAAATTTATGAACAAAAATTACCTGCTTGCAAAGTTTTATCATAGAAACTAAAAAAAAAAGTGTTCTTTTTTTGAAAATGTTTGCACTTTTTTCACTTATGTCGCAAGAATTAAAAAAACAGTGGTGATTACCAAAAGAAAGCTCTATTTGTATGAAGAAAATTATGAAAATTTTGTTTGGGTACAGTGTTCCATGACTGAGTAATTGGCATTCGTGAGAGCGCTTAAAGTGGACCTTGCAGTAAAAAGCAAGAACTGTCACACATATATTGGCCTCTCCCCTATACTAAATAGCAGCATGTAAAAAAATACTTTAAAAAACCTGTAGGGAAAAAAATGTATCAAATATACTTACCTTATTTATGAATTTAATGCTGCTGGGATGACCTCATCATCATCCTTCCACTGTGATCCTGTGAATACTGCATACCTCAAATCTACAGAGGTGGTGCTCTAGCACAGTGCAGGAGCTTTTTATCATGAGATTTGAGACACTCAGCCTTCCCTGGGATCTTGCCAGGGGGGTGATGGTGTCGCTCTCATGGAGGCACCATAGGTAGAAGCCAGGGGTAAGGTATGTATAATTAATGTTTTTTCCTTATGGGTTTTTATATTATTGGCTTGCTTTTTACTACAAGGTCCGCTTTAATTCCTCTCCAGGCTTGGTCCAGTTGTGTTCCCACAGATTTTAAGGATCCCTTCTTTTTAATATATTTGTCTTTTCCCTGATTTCTGTATCCTAAACCCCTCCTAAAATTACTTGAACCAAACCCAAAGACTGGGATCTGGCAGCAGTGTCGGGACAAGGGATGGGCAGGAAGGGCAGCTGCCCTGGGCACTGTGGTGTCATGTGAGATGAGGGAGGTGCCATGAGGAGATTGGGGGGAGGAGATTTATGTTGGGAGGGGGAATTGTGTGGGGGAGGGGCTGCAGGGGGGTAAGAAGTGTTCTAGGAGGGTAAATTTGGGAAGTGCACTAGGAGAGGTGGTTTGGATGGATTTGCGGATGGAGGATGCGGGAAGGGAATCTGTGGTAGGAGAGGATTTTTTTTCTTGTGGGTGGGGGATTTATGCTAGTAGGGATGATTTGGAGGTATTTGTGCCAGGAGGGGAAAATGGAGGGGGGGGGATTTGTGCTAGGAGGGTTTGTGGGGGGGATTTATGCTGGGAGGGGGGTTTGGAGTGGGGGGTGTACTTTGAGGGGAAATTTGAGGGGTAGAGGATTTGTGCAAGGAGGAGTGATTTTTTGGAGGTTGTGCTGGGGGGGGGGGGGATTTGGTAAGAGAGATGATTTAAACTGGGGGTGGGGGGGCAAATATATTTTTTAGGGAGGGGTTGCTGACACACAGGGGGTTGATTTACTAAAACTGGAGCACCTAGAATCTGGTGCAGCTGTGCATGGTAGCCAATCAGCTTCTATCTTTAGATTGCTCAATTAAGCTTTTGCAATAAAACCTGAAAGCTGATTGGCTACTATGTAGAACTGCACCAGATTTTGCACTCTCCGGTTTTAGTAAATCAACCCCATAATGTTCATACATCTTGGGGGGGTGCAGTTTGCCATGTTTGCCCTGGGCTTTCAATTACTTTTTCCCGGCACTGCCTGGTAGGGTCACACAGCCAAGTCTGTCCCTCATGTAACAGACAATGGTGACTACACGACATTGTTACAACTCTACTTCTTCATGTAATACCACATCTACAATTTACTAAAGCTGGAGAGTGCAAAATCTGGTGCAACTGTGCATGGTAGCCAATCAGCTTCTGACTTTAGCTTGTACAATTACGTTTTGACAAAATAAACCTGGAAGCTGATTGGTTTCTATGCACAGCTACACTAGATTTTGCACTCTCTAGTTTCAGTAAATCAAGCCCTATGTTAACCTATTAACCTATGTTTAAGAAAAAAAATCAACAGATGAATACAGTAGCTATCATGCAATTCGATTTTAACAATGACTGTTAAAAAAAAATATAGACTACGTCGATATCATGCTAATCCATCTTCTGTGAATATCAAAGGCCAAATTAACCAACCAATTCACAGTTTTGATTTAAGCTTCCATTTTATTTCTAGATTGATTTTCTTTTTTGAGGGTAGTTCACCATGTTATTAAAGACTCTTTTTTTAGTTGTTGAGCAATATGTACATGTCTGTGTCTGCTTGAAGCTAGGGAACTATTTATGCATAATTTAACTGGACTAGCAGCAGTGTATCAGGCAGCAGCCATTTCAACTGCTTTGGGCAAACACATAGGGGGTAATATATGTAAGGAGAAAAAGCAGAACAGACAATCAGCATAAGCAAGGGGAAGGGACGGGGTCAGGGAGCAATCTGAAACAATGGTCTGTCTCTCAATGGGGTCATTCCTTATGACTACAAAAAATATGTGTATATATTTGCTCTTGCCAAGGCCATTATCTGCATGTAAAGACAAACTTTATATCTTGAAGGAATGCTAAAATATTGAAATTGTAAATAATCTAAGATTACAAAGAACAACTAAATTGTATTCCAGCTTTGGTCAGTTAAGGCTGTATTTAGAACAGAGCCTAAAATCTTTTTGAAGTATTTAAACCTGGAAATGATTTTAATCTTCTTTATTTTTGCCAAATTTGATATTGTATCAGACACATTTCAAATAGCATTTCACACAGTAATTACCCAAAGCATGCAAACAGCAGTATTTAAAGTATTACTAAACCCACAACAATAAAATCAGTGTGTATATGCAATAAAGCGTGCTTGTTATACTGTGGAAACTAAGGGGTAAATCCTTTGCATTGTGTATAAAGGCTGTTTGATCCTGTCTCTCTGATCCTCCTCTTCTTCCACTGCCTCAAAAAAAATAACCTGATATTTACTGAGCCAGTGGACGGGCTGCACATGCTCAGTTTGGTGCATATTGCTAGGGAGTTTTTTTTTTTCTTGGGAAGGTGCAAGTGATCAGCACAGGGCCAATCAGCACTGTCCAAACATGTCCAGACAGAGGATCATATGGAAACTCCTCCTACAAGGTTTACTAGGAACTTATAGAAGTCACTGCTGATGAGAAAATGTATTTATCAATTTATATTTACTAAAATAATTGCATTTCCATGTTCTGTGTACTGTGGGAGACCAGCTATAGTTAATGCAGGTTCTGGGTTTAGTAACATTTTAATATTCTTCTGCAAATAGACAAAACATAAAATTAGTTTGGTTGCTTTGCGTCACTACACTAGGAACATCTTCATTACTTATTGCCCTGTCTTAACCTAAAATTTCAAAAAAATTGGGAAAATCATTTTTAGTGAGGTTTCCTCATGACTGTATATAGCAGAGGTCTCCAAACTGTGGCCCGAGGGCCAGATGTGGCCCTTTGCTAGCGTTTATCTGACCTTTGGGGCACTATTCCTCCCACTGACACCAACAAGGGGCCCTATTTCTTCCACTGGTACCAATGATGGGATACTATTCTTCTTACTGATAGGGGCACTACTACTCCTCCTACTGACCACCAACCTTGAGGCCATATTTATTCTCACTGATGCTGGGCCTAGGACATTTTTTGCCCCTGCTGGCCACAATCTGGCCCTCCTAAAGTCTGGAGACCCCTGGTATATAGGATACATAAGAGCCACATCGATTGCATGACCAAGTGATCAAGTGAAATAGTAACACTACAAATGAAAGGGTATATTTCTAAGACAGATAATGCAACATTCACCAATCATTCACTGCAGGTGAATCGTCCTGGAGCATGTTTTTAAAATAACAGTGATTAATTTACCTGCAGTGAATGTTTGATACGTTTCTCATTTACTGCTATAAAAAAATTGCCCCCTATATGTAGCATTTCAGTGTATCAGCTATTAATCATCTGTACATGTATTTTGTTTCTGGTGCAGAAGAAAGGATCCTTGACAGGGCACATTGTTATAGTGCAAATTATTTAACTACTTAACAACCGCTCTATAGACAAATGACGTCTACAGAGCGGTTGCTTAATTCTGGGAGGACGTCTATTGACGTCCTCCCAGAATCGCGGTTCCCGCGCGCCCCCTGGGGCGCGCACACGGGAACATCCGTGACCGTCGGGTCCGGGGGACCCGACTGATCACGGATCGTGATGAATGGCCGCTGTGCGCGGCCTTTCATCACGTGATCGCGCCGTCAAATGACGGCGCGATCACATGTAAACAAGCCGGCGCTTCCGCCGGCTTCTCTCTCCTCTCCGCACCGATCGGTGCAGTGTGAGAGGAGAGAGGGGGGAGAGAGGACACGCTGCAGCGCTGTGGGCGATGTGCAATGCCCACAGCGCTGCCTAGGTGACATAACACACCCCCCACCCTCTATTTACCACCCACCCACCACCC
>BLSH010370337.1:283709-309844 GCA_018402905.1 Glandirana rugosa | reverse complement strand
GTAACCCTGGACGACTAGTCGAGGACGACACATCTTAGGGTCATTCGCGCTCGAAGGCCAACGTGTGTGAGCCTTTACGTCCTAGTACATATATGTCATAGAGTGTTTTCACTGTTGTGAATTCTTTAATGTGAAAAGATGTTACATTTCATCGCTCACATGTCGAACATATTGTCACGTTTAAACAACAGGGAGTTTTCTTGAGTTGTGTGTCGGTAAGTACAGATTTAGTGACCATTGTTTTCACTCGTGTGGGGTACACTTTTACAAGTTTAACCCGGGTTAATCGGTAAAAGGGAGGCTGACACAGAGGAGGGAAAATGGCTAATTGGGCCCAATTTGAACATTTTCACATGGGGTGTGCTCACTTTTGTTACCAGTGATTTAGACATGAATGGCTGTGTGTTGAGTTCTTTTGAGGGACAACAAATTTGCACTGTTATACAAGCTGTACACTCGCTACTTTACATTGTAGAAAAGTGTAATTTCTTAAGTGTTGTCACTTTTGTGAGATACTGTATATACATGATCCTGCATTTCCGAGTGTGTGCAACCGGAAGCTCGCGCTTACTGGGATTCTACACAGCAGGAGCTGATCAGCAGGTCCCAATGTCCGCCAGCACCCACTAATTGTTCTGTACACAGGCAGAACAGCAATCCGTCTATGTAAACAAGGTAGGTCGCCCTTCTGTCAGTAAAGAGAGCATGGATCCTGTGTTCCTGCAAAGCAGGGACACGGATTTCTGCCTTCCTATAGTAAATGCACCTCCCACACTACACTAAAACACTGGTCAAGCACATAGTTAACCCTTTGATCACCGCTGATGTTTAACCCCTTCCCAGTCAGTGTCATTAGTACAGTGACAATGCAAATTTTTAGCACTGATCACTGTAATAATGTCACCGGTCCCCAAAAAAGTGTCAAAAGTGTCACTTAGTGTCCAATTTTTCCACCACAATATCGCAGTCCCATTATAAGTCGCTGATTGCCGCCATTACATAGTTACATAGTCAACGAGGTTGAAAAAAGACACAAGTCCATCAAGTCCAAGCTATGTGTGTGTTTTTAATGTCATTAAATTGTATACCCCTCAATGTTGTGGTCCCTTAGGTGTGCATCTAATAGTTTTTTGAAATTATCTATACTCCCAGCAGAGACTACTGCTTGTGGAAGAGAATTCCACATCCTCACTGCTCTTACCATAAAGAACCCTCTACGCTTTTTAAGGTTTAACCGCCTTTCTTCTATTTTTAGTAAATGGCCGCGTGTCTTTCTGTGCTCCCTTGCACGGAATAGTTTTGTCCCTATTGTAGGATCACCAGTACAGTATTTGTACATTGAAGTCATATCCCCTCTCAAGCGTCTCTTCTCCAGAGAGAATAAGTTCAGTTCTTGCAATCTTTCCTCATAACTAAGGTCCTCCAATCCCTTAATAAGCTTAGTGGCCCTTCTCTGTACCCTTTCCAATACCAGGACATCCTTCCTGAGGACGGGTGCCCAGAACTGGATGGCATATTCCAGGTGCAGCCTCACCAGAGACTTGTATAGTGGGAGAATTATTGATTTATCCCTGGAGATCCCTTTCCTGATGCATGCCAACACTTTGTTAGCTTTGTTTGCAGCAGCTTGGCATTGCATGCCACTGCTGAGCCTGTTCTCCACTAGGACCCCTAGGTCTTTTTCCATCCTAGATTCCCCCGGAGGCTCTTCCCTTAATGAGTAGTTTGCTTTCTTGTTCTTGGTACCCAAATGTATTAACTTACATTTTTCTACGTTAAATCTCATTTGCCACTTGTCTGCCCACCCCATTCATTTATTCAGATCTTCTTGCAAGGTTTCCACATCCTGTGGATAGTTTATTGCTCTGCTTAGCTTGGTATCATCGGCAAATATTGAGATTGAGCTGTTCACCCCGTCCTCCAACTCGTTTATGAATAAATTGAATAGGATTGGTCCCAGGACAGAACCTTGGGGAACCCCACTTTCTACACCAGACCATTCTGAATACTCCCCATTTATCACCACCCTCTGGACTCGCCCATGTAGCCAATTCTCAATCCAGGTGCTCACCCTTTGATCCATGTTAAGGGACCTTAGTATGTACATTAAACCTTTATGGGGAACTGTATCAAATGCTTTCGCAAAATCCAGATACACCACATCTACAGGCCTTCCGTTATCTAGATGACAGCTCACCTCCTCATAGAAGGTTAATAGATTGGTTTGGCAAGAACAATCCTTCATGAACCCATGTTGATTACCGCTAATGATACAGTTCTCGTTACAATAGTCTTGTATATAATCCCTTATTATTCCCTCCAAGAGCTTGCCAATTATTGATGTTAAGCTAACTGGTCTGTAGTTCCCAGGGCTATATCTTGGTCCTTTTTTATATATTGGTACTACGTTTGCTTTATTCCAATCAGCTGGTATCATACCAGTCAGAAAACTGCTCTTAAAGATTAGGTACAAGGGTCTGGCAATAACTTGACTAAGTTCCTTAAGGACCCTCAGGTGTAAGCCATCTGGTCCCGGTGACTTATTAGTGTTCAGTTTTTCAAGCCTATTCCTGATTTTATCCTCAGTTAGCCATGAGGGTGCTTCCTGTGACGTGCCGTGAGGACCAGCACTGTAGTTCTGAATAATTGAGCCCCCTGTTTCCTTCGTGAATACTGAGGAGAAAAATGAGTTTAACACCTTTGCCATTTCTCCATCCTTTGCAAGCAGATTACCTTCATCATTCTTTATGGGGCCAATATGATTTGACCTCCCTCTCTTACTGTTTATATACTTAAAGAATTTCTTGCGATTCTTTTTACTCTCCTCCGCTATGTGTCTTTCATGTTCTGTCTTAGCTGCTCTGATTGCACCAGTTAAATACTAGTTAAAAAAAAAATCCATAAATATATCCCATAGTTTGTAGATGTTATAACTTTTGCGAAAATCAATCAATACACACTTATTTCAATTTCTTTTGGGATTGACGAAAAAATTTGATTTTTATTGGATGTGTTTTATAGCAGAAATGAAAAAATATTGTTTTTTTTTTTCAAAATTGTCAGTATTTTTTTTTATATAGTGCAAAAAATATAAACCACAGGGGTGATCAAATACCACCAAAAGAAAGCTCGATTTGTGGGGGGAAAAAAGGACAAAAACTGTATTTGGGTACAGTGACGTATGACTGCGCAATTGTCAGTTAACCACTTGCCGACCACCCGCCACAGTCATACTGCGGCAAGGTGGCTCAGCTGTGCGAATCCCCTTACCAGTATGGCGATTCGTGCATTAGCATTTGTGAACATGCGCGCCAATTAGCCAGTGAGGGAACTAATCAGCGAGTCCAGCAGACTCGATATCCGCCGGCCGCCCACGATCATTCCCCGCAGAGACAGAACAGGGATCTGACAAAATAAACAAGGCAGATCTTCCTTCTGTCAGGGGATGACACTGAGATCTTGTCTTTCTGCTATGCAGGAAGACGGATCTCTGTGCTATCTCAGGCAGACCATCCCCCATACAGTTAGAAAACACCTGCAGGGAACACAGTTAACTCCTTGATCGACCCTGATGTTAACTCCTTCCCTGCCAGTGTCATTAGTACAATGTCAGTGCATATTTTTAGCACTGATTACTGTAATAATGTCACTGGTTCCCAAAAAAGTGTCAAAAATGTCAGTTAGGTGCCCAAGCTGTCCGCTGCAATGTCGCAGCCCCACTAAAAATCACTGATCACCGCCATTACTAGTAAAAAAAAAAATAATAACAATAAAATGCCATAACTCAATGCCCTATTTTGTAGATGCTATAACATTTGCGCAAACCAGTCAATATACACTTATTGGGGGTTTTTTTGCCAAAAATATGTAGCAGAATACATATTGGCCTAAATTGATGAAGATATTAGATTTTTTTTTTAAAATGTATTGGCTATGTTTTTGCAGAAAATAAAAAAAAATGTTTTTTTTAAAAATTGACAGTCATTTTTTGTTTATAGCGCAAACAATAAAAAAATGCAGAGGTGATCAAATACCACAGAAAGAACGCTCTAATTGTGGGGAAAAAAGGACACCAATTTTCTTTGGGTACAGCGTTGCACAACCACGCAATTGTCAGTTAAAATAACGCAGTGCAGTATCATAAAAAATGGCCTGGTCATTAAGGGGGCAAATCCTTCCGGGGCTGAGGTGGTTAAAGTAATACAGAGCCATATAGCCTGGTCAAGAAGGGGGGTAAATCAAGGAGGTCAAGTGGTTAAGTAGCATTATCAGTTTGTGATGCTCAAATACAGTTAAGTTCCGCTTTAAAAAAAATATCCACATGCTTGCATACAAGCTCATATGTGCGCAGTAATGCCAAATCAGCAACATTTTAAACAGTTGGAGGGGTCAGAAGGAAACACTAAAATGAAAGAGCATAAAAACGGAAAACAATTCCCTGAGAGAGAAAAGGTGAAATGTGGCTCTGAAATGTATTATAATATTTTTTTTATTTGACAAATATCCATTCTGATTTTACAATAAATTATTTTGTATAGGATACACAAGAGAAGCAGTAAAGGGGCGATCCACTATGAATCAAATGTGTTCTGTATATTTAAGCAGAACACTTGTCCATCCTATGAATAGCACCATAAAGGTACAATAATTACTGTAGTGTTTCGGAGACTCAGTTGATTACCTTTCATGGAAATCACCTCCGTGCTGGCAAGCTCTAGAATGACAAAGTGACAGACCTCATGCTGCATGCTGGAAGATGTTTTCCCATTAGAATAGAAAATTAGCCCATGAGAAATAAGATTTACATGTCCCCTTGAATTCAATTTAGGATGGCAGAAACATATATTCACACTTCATCTGTTTTAAAACATCCAGGGTACCCATTAGTAAAACATTCTCAGGGACACATTACTACGTGGTCATTAGTTGCTGAAGCATAGATAGATAGACTGCAGATAGATAGAAAGATAGATAGATAGATAGATAGATAGATAGATAGATAGATAGATAGATAGATAGATAGACTGCAGATAGATAGATAGATAGATAGATAGATAGATAGATAGATAGATAGATAGATAGAAACATAGAAACATAGAAAAGTGGCGTCAGAAAAAGACTGAGTAGTCCATCGAGTCTGCCCCTTTTTATTTATTTATTTATTTTTTATAATTTTTTTTTTTTTTTTACATTAACCTTGTTTGTCTGACTATAGATTTATGTTCATCCCAAGCATGTTTGAAGCCATTTACTGTTGACTGTCTCACAACCTCTGTTGGTAGTTTATTCCAATCATCAATCACCCTTTCAGTAAAATAATACTTTCTAAGATTAGTTTTGAACTTCCCCCCAGTTAGTTTGAAGTCATGTCCCCGTGTTCTTGATTTTGGTTTCATATTGAAAAGACTGCCCTCCTGAACCTTATTCACCCCCTTGAGGTATTTAAAGGTTTCAATCATGTCTCCCCTCTCCCTTCTTTCCTCCACACTGTACATATTAAGTTCCTGAAGTCGCTCTTGATATGTTTTATCCCCCAGACCTTTCACCATTTTTGTTACCCATCTCTGAACTCGTTTTGTCTTATCAATATCTTTTTGTAAGTGTGGTCTCCAGAACTGGACACAGTATTCTAAGTGAGGTCTCACTAAAGATCTATATAGAGGAATCAGAACCTCTTTCCTCCTGCTGGTGATCCCTCTACTGATACATCCCAGAATTCTATTTGCTTTTCCCACTGCCTGGTCACTCTGTTTGCTCATTTTGCAATCATCTGAAATAAGCACCCCAAATCTTTTTCTTCTGTAGTGCTGGCTAACATTGTACCCCCCAATGTAGATAGGCTGCAGATAGATAGATAGATAGATAGATAGACTGTAGATAGATAGATAGACTGTAGATAGATAGATAGATAGATAGATAGATAGATAGATAGATAGATAGATAGATAGATAGACTGTAGATAGATAGATAGATAGATAGATAGATATACATTTGATTAACCAATAGAGTGGCATCACTCATATTGACCTGAATGAACTGTTTATATATATTTTTTTCACTTTGTGTTTTTGTTTTTGTATTGTATGCACATATGCACTAGCACTTTAATGTATTTAGGTGCTTTTTAAGCGCAACCGCAATAAATATATATATATATATATATATATATATAATTATTATATTATAATATTATTATTGTTATTATACAGAATATATATATATATATGTATATAGAAAGAGAAAATTAGCCCATGAGAAATAAGATTTACATGTCCCCTTGAATTCAATTTAGGATGGCAGAAACATATATTCACACTTCATCTGTTTTAAAACATCCAGGGTACCCATTAGTAAAACATTCTCAGGGACACATTACTACGTGGTTATTAGTTGTTGAAGCATAGATAGATAGACTGCAGATAGATAGATAGATAGATAGATAGATAGATAGATAGATAGATAGATAGACTGCAGATAGATAGATAGATAGATAGATAGATAGATAGATAGATAGATAGACTGCAGATAGATAGATAGATAGATAGACTGCAGATAGATAGATAGATAGATAGATAGATAGATAGATAGATAGATAGATAGATAGATAGACATTTGATTAACCAATAGAGTGGCATCACTCATATGGACCTGAATGAACTGTTTATATATTTTTTTTTCACTTTGTGTTTTTGTTTTTGTATTGTATGCACATATGCACTAGCACTTTAATGTATTTAGGTGCTTTTTAAGCGCAACCTCAATAAATATATATATATATATATATATATATATATATATATATATAATTATTATATTATAATATTATTATTTTTATTATTATTATACAGAATATATATATATATATAGAAAGAGAGGGAGAGAGACTGTAGATAGATAGATATATAGATAGATAGATAGATAGATAGATAGATAGATAGATAGATAGATAGATAGATAAATACATATACTGTAGATAGATAGCTAGATAGAGACTGGATCCTGCCTGTACTATATGTGCTTTTATTCTTCCTAGTGTTTCAGCAGCATGCATTAACATTCTGCACACCAATTATTACTGCGCAGTATCTCAAGCTGCAATAATTGTATACCTGCACCATCTGTGGCTTCCCTTTAAACAAATCTTCCTGTGGACAGCTCAAGGGCTGTTATGTGAGGTCAGAGGGATCCCCTGCTGAGACAGCCACATATTTTTCTTGTTAAAAGAAACACAAGTTGGCATGTGTATGTCAGAGACGTTCCTTGTGATTAGCATATCCTGTACACAGAAAATAAAAAGAGTTTCGGGCATTTACATTTACATGGGGCAATCAAACACAGCACTGGTGTCACGTAACATAAAAATGTCTTACATAGAAAGCTTGAACAGTTTATATGGTAATTATCTAGTTTTATGACTGTACAGGACCTAACTAATAAGGAATAATTCACATGAAAATAGTGCAGGCGTGCCAATTTAGAAGCATATGCAGAATTAGTCTGTTTATTGCATTATTAGCACTCTATTTTTAACGTGACAAAGAAAACAGGACACTGAGAAAAAAAAATGAAACATCCTGTTTGTTGCTTTATACATCTTGGGGAGGCAGCAAACCAATGCTCTACAATACACAGTTGAACAAAATGTAGCATAAACCATCAAAAAAAAATTAATAAATAAATAAACACACCTTATGAATCAGTATGTACTGTTACTGTTGACTAAAGGAATAATGATCGTACTAAAACGTTCCTTTGGTTCATGAACATGGCAATTACCAGGACCTCTTAAAATAGAAATGTCTTGCAAATAGGAACTACTCACAGTACCATTATGTTATATGTGACAATAATTTAAATTTCATTATATAAGACCAACTAAAGAGGACCTTCCAGATTACAGAATATCAGTAATAGGTAAAGCCGCAAAACATTGCTTTTCAACGCAGAATGTTTTAAAGCACAGCTTTCAGTTGGAGTTTAATTTTCTGTAGCCATTGATTCACATCACATAAAATGATTCTGTTCCCTTCACAAGCCCTCCTCCCACTACAACCATCATTGCTCAAAATGACATCCTAAGATTCAGAGATATTACTATGTCAGTACTAGCTGCCTTGCAGGAAAATTAATCGACTCTTCCAGTCACTGACACACTGTTATTTTTTTTTCTTTTCTACTTCCCTCTGATCAACTCTTCTTTTATATGCATGTTATGCCCGGTAGGGATTCAACTGCAAATTGTATAATCTCATCCGTTATGCTGCCTTTTTTAGTATAGGCTTGGTATTGTACAAAATTTTAGAGACATGTACAAATTTGTTTAAGAAGCTAGAAAGCATTTTAAAAGCAAACCAGTTGTTTGATGTGTGCCATAGGTAAATGTACAGCTTTCTGTGGTCATGTACAAGCTGATCTGTAATAGATTGATATTGGTTTTAGATGGCTTTCAATTAAAATGGAAGGTCCCAGTATACCTGGTACAGGTAAAAATAGAGAAGTACTCATCTCCCCTCAGTCCCTTTGTAAACAACAGATCTATTCACATCCAATTGTTGCACCTGGTATAGTTAAGCCAATTCCAGGAATACCTTCTGTCCTCCAGTCCTCCTTTTTCTAACTATGAGCATATTTATCTTTTTTTTTCAGATGCCCTTTGCATGGTCAGGTGTTATGGCAGGGCCCTCTTTGCCTCTTCTCTTCTGGGTGGTCTTCAATGTTGCAAAGAGCAGTGCTGATGTAATGGTGTCAACACCATTCTCTGCAGCATTGTATCAAAGAATGAGGTTCAATGATGCTGCTTGTGATTCAGCCCAAAAGAGGATCAATGTTGGTCTGCAGGAACAACACCGAGCAGAAGGTGAGTATTGCAGTGAAAGTTGATTTTTTTTTTTTATTTGCTATATTGCTAGGAAATACATTTTTTTTCTTTTTTTTTTTTCGGCTGAAGGCTAAACAAAGTGCAATAATGGTGTATGGGGATGATTGTATTTATTGGTTACACTATAAAACTAATATGTGCACTGCAAGTAAAATCAAGACGGTTTCTGAGAAGACAACTCAATACTACTACAGTATATGGAGGGATCACCAAAATAAGCAGGAGATTTTTAGGCAAATATGAGAGTACAATAAGAAGAGAAACATAAAACCACGTACAGAGAGTTTCATAATGTTGGGTAAGGAACACATTGAATGTTATAAGAGAAGGACATCTGAGTGGCCTAAAAATGGAAGAAGAGGGAGAAAGTGAAGACATTGGAATTGTGGATTGAAGATAATATAAGGGAACAAAGGGAAGTGTACAACTAGGGCAGTAAAACGTTTTATTAAACTGAAAAGATAAATAAAATGCATTGACATTAACCAGTTTAGATGCGCGCCTTTAAACAAGCGTGATGATGGGGTCCTGCGTGGCTCCGAAACTTTGCTTTCTGCTGTAACGATGTGATCGTTATTAAAACTTTGGATGCATTTTTGGAGATCCCTGGGGTTCTGGTGACATTTTTTATTTTGCCTTTAAACAACCCACATAGATCACAGAAAAATCCTAGCCAGGGATACAACTTGTTTGTAACAGTCTCTCGCTCTCATTGCACGCTGTGCACTCCCACAGTGGCTGCTCCACAGCCGAGTTCACAGAGCACTGTCACATGTGTAGGATTGCTGGCTACTCCCTGATCAAGTTTCTCTGGTTGCCATTATGATGAGTATTTTAGGGGTGTATCTTCCTTTCTCAAGTCTTACATTTTCAGGCTTGCACATCCCCTTGTTTGTAACAGTCTCTCACGCTCATTGCATGCTGTGCACTCCCACAGGGGCTGCTCCACAGCCGAGTTCACAGAGCACTGTCACATGTGTAGGATTGCTGGCTACTCCCTGATCAACCTTCTCTGGTTACCATTATGATGAGTATTTTGGGGGTGTATCCTCCTTTCTCAAGTCTTACATTTTCAAGCTTGCACATCCCCTTGTGCATGATCCTAGGGAGAGATGCAGATCAACTAACCTGTGTAGAGGCCACACAATATGTCAGTGTTCTGTGAAGCTGATTTTAAAGATAATTCAGAGCAGAAAAACTACTCTCTTCTTGTTTCTGGATTGAAGATAACCCTTTCCTAAAGGGTTAACGCTCAATGCACACTGGGCTTAAAAAATCGTCTGTTCTCTTGGGAGTAAAAAATGCTCATATACAGCATTTTTTGTACAAAGTCCAGACCAGTTTAGGATAGTTTTATGTTTTTTTTCTGCCAATAAGCTCCAATCAGAAAAGCAAACCAGAAGGGTTTTTTTCCTGCCTCTATACGTTGAGCTCAAAATATGCCTGTAATCATCCTAATGTGCATGGGCACATAGGATAACATTGAGCAGCTTCTACAGGCAGAACACAAAACTTCTATAGAAGCAACGTTTTTTTAAGCCAGTGTGTGTGGAGCCTTACTATAGGAACAGATCTATTTCTTGCTGAAAATGGCACCCATTCTGTATACTACAACCAATATCCAGACAACATTGTTCCTATATTAGATTAAATGATTGATTCAGTGGCAGCTTAAGCTGATAATAAAACATGTAGATTTTATTTAAAATATTACTACTTTTAAGAACAAGTTATAACATAACAATCATGAACCCTCCCTTGCCATACTCCAGTCAACACAGTCTGGACCATTTTACAATTCCTCTGTTTCAAGTGCTGAATAGGGCAATATCAACTGCTGCTGTAGTCATTGAGGCAGACTAAGCTGGACAGTCTTCAAACTGCTTTTTAGGAGATTCAAACATAAGTATTCTGCTACATATAGCACCGTGGAGGTAGGTATGTCATAATCCAAGTAAGGTTTCTACAGGAGGTTAAGTAAACCCAGCGGGAAGTCTGTAAACACTGAACTTAGAGGTCAACCCCACTACAAATAATGTGAGCCAACTCTTGAAATCGTTTTCTGCCCCTTTTCAAGGCTCATTTTAAAGCTATTGTTAAAAAAGGATATGGGTACAGACCACTGTCATGGAGTGTATATGGACCAATGCAGAAAAAAGAAGAGAGAGAGTCCTTTCATGTGGTATAAAGGGCAGCATTCAAAAAATACACAACTCCTTTAAATTGTAAATCCACAATTTACATGAGCACTGGACACCAATGTTTAATTTCTAATTGACCAGTTTATTTACGCTGGAGGTATAGGCCTGAGGTGGGAATCTTTAGGGGGCTCTGTCCCTCCACCCCAGCCATATGCGCTTGCAAGTCTTTAAAGGTTATACTTATTTTAGTCGACTTTCTTTTTCTTTTTACACATACATCCCGAATATTCCTATTTTCACTTCTTTCAAACACATGTAATTCTTTCACGTATTTTTATTTATATTTACATATCTTTCCCAGTCACGTTTGGGACTAATGGCATTTTCAAGTTCCAACTAGCGCTACACAATAACTCCCCTAACACATTTTGTTTGATTGTGGTGTTGGCAGCTGTTGGAACTTATACTTAGCGCAGTATTTCCCCTTACACCTTTTGTGAGGGGGACCCTTAGGAAATTGGTATCCCAATTTAAAATAAGGGGGCCCAAAATATCTAGGCCGTTCCCAGGATAATGAGTACAGGGGTACATTACTATCCCTTAATACTCATTCCACAAAAAAGTGAAATGGAAATAATTTATAAATAAAAACTTTAAACAATATCTCCTGCAGTAAATCAATCATCAGTCACAATGACCTGCCACCCGATCCTTTATTGCTGATATTTTTTTTCAGCAATAAAAGATTTTCTCATAACATGAGTGTCTTTATTTACTTTTTACATTTTGGGAATGGGTAAGGGTTACTAATGTACCCTGGGAAGGGGGGCAAATATCTCAGGGGCCCTTATTTCAAAATGGGTTTCCAGATTGCCATAAATCCCCCCACATACCCACACATCCTCTTAGGGACCAGATGTGGAGAATAGGCCCTTGTCATAACAATGAGACAAGGTTCCTTGGAAGAGGGCCCCTCCCCCCATTGCAGGTTACCTCCCAATGTTGAACGGAATGGTATCTTATATACTACAGGGAAGAGGCTCACATGCTCACTGCCCTCCGGTCACCTAGGCTGCATGCCTGGATAAGGGCCTTGAAAACTTTAAGGGGACCCCTCAAGTTTTTTTACATTTTTATTAAAGGGAAAGTATACATTTTAAATAAATGGGAAACAAATGAGGTTGGAGGATCCTGATAAAACTTCAACTAGACAATAATTAAGGCACCCGCACAAAAAGTTAAAAGCAAGGACACCCATGCTGTGAAAAAGTCCTTTATTGCCAAAAAAATGTAAATATTGGCCCCAGTGTAAATCCAACATCCGTTATATCATCCAGCAATGTAGATCGATCAACAATTGTGACAACCCCCCGTACAAAGATGCTTCCTCATTCCACTCCCTCATTGCATGCCAGAGCTGCTCTGATGAAAACAACAGACTCAGGGATCTTGGGTGACTTCATCAAATATAGTCATGACCATATTTGGTCACTGATGTCGCCCGGATTTCTGGCTGCTATGAAGGTGAACTGGGCATCACTGAACTGCAAACATGTTGGTTTGATCCCTAGTCCTAACCTTTCTAACCTAGGACATGCATAACCATTAATCTGGTATAGACTCCAGGACTTCTTTTGATTGCCATCCCTTTTTTTTTCTTTGCATTCTAAATACTGGATGGAATATCAGTGATATATGTTTGTGCTTCCTTGTACTTTTGTTTTGTGAGTTTTATCAGGGATTTTAGATCTGAAGAATCTGTGTTGTTTTAGGTACAGTAATCCTTAGCATTCTCCAGTTTGGAAGTTGTGTGTCCAAAATAGATGTAATTTGTAGTTGGAAAAGTGTAAGATATGTACCAATATTTGTAATAAATGATTAATTGAAAAAAGGTTATATCCTCTCAAATTGTCCATGGGATTGAGATGATGCTACTTGGTACCCATCAAGCCGGGCTCTGTGTCAGGAAATGGACACACTCCCCTACTGGTCCATTTATTTGATTACCAGGGGAAACACTAGTGGAATGGCTATTGCATCCTCAGCATTTTTGGAAATTAAATAATACACAAGTGAACTAATTCTTCCAAATGAATCAACAGTCAACATCCAGTCACCATAAACAGATGTGAATCTGCGTTCAGCTGGACCAGTTAAACCATTATCATCATTTATCGGTTTGGTTGAGGCAGCTAGAAAAATGTCATCTACTGCTGTGTAAATACATGTACTGACTTTTGTTGCTTCTATTGTTTTTATTTTTCACTTAATCATTATCATTGAAGAAAAGTCTCCTGTAGTTAATTAAGCAGCCTTTGTTTTTACAAAAATGGCATATACATCTCACCAACGGTTGATGTATTCCCAAATGATCATTCCCAAGGTGTATGAAAAATTCACAGTAGTGATGATTGCTCCTCTAGCTTGAACTGCCAGTAACTGTCTATCTCATGCAATGGTAAAGAATAGCTCCTGCTCAATTTATATTGTACAATGTTTGATTTTTATGATTTGTTGAGATATCCTGGGATTCAGACAGACTGCTCACCCATGGAAGGAGTACAGTAAGAGGGCTTGCAATTTTTATCACTGAAAGGTCCACATAAATGTGAGGTTTTCTCTGAGCACACGTTTCTTCCCAATACATATATAGTGCTATTGCAGTTATCATTTTGAATCAGATGCCTGATTTGACGGAGCGTTTTTTAGAATTTGGGGATACTTTAAATACCTAAGGAGCAGGGATCCTGCCTGTGGAGGACTTTAGTAACTTCTTTGGCTATACAGATCCACAGTCTTGATCTGAATTTTGGAACAGCCAGCAGATTTTCTTCCCAAGCAGAACTGGTACCAATGATCTTCAGAAACATTTACACTTGCAGTCTTTAGCTATAAGCTTTGGTTCTTTCTGAAATGTTATACCTACAAAGTCTGGCATTGACTGTGTCCAACACCAATATCTCTTAAACATGCTATTTTCCAAGGATTGCAGCAGTGTCTTGCTAACACATTTTTCATAGTGGGTTCTGAGAAATTCTTGTAAGCTAACTTCATAATATTATACAGCTCCGAGCTATCTTAACCTAGGTTGTGCAGCAAAATGGCTATTTTCTGATCCTTTGGGTATTAAAAAGCATCAGCTGCAGTGAGATATAACTCTAGTATTTATTACCCTAAAGCCCAGTTTTCACAGAGGTTTCCAGAGACTATTAAAGAATTTGGAGACTTAAAATATTTCATGTCTGTTAGGGACATTCTTCTTATATATGTATATCTCCCCTAAAGTAAAAAGTATAGTCTTCTTGGGAAACCCCCAGATTTCTCACACTAGATTTAATCCAACTTTAGAGTGAATATAATTCTTTTCAGCACAGAAAGAAATCAGTATAATATCTTGCACAAAATGGTTCTCAGTGGATTTATGCAATAACATCCACACAACATTATAGCAATATTAAATTATGTGACTTTCTATTGGCTTTCTATTAGCTAGAACTTAAAAGAACACTACAGTGAAGACGGAACATGAAGAGCTGAAATGTACAGCAATCAGCCATAACTGTATGACCACTGACAGGTTAAGTGATTAACATTGATTATCTTGTTACTATGGCATCTGAAAGTTAACGGGATATACGGCAGGAAATAAACATATTCTGGTGTCAGTCTGACATCACTTCCTGACTGGTTTCATCCAATGGACTGTTTCAAAGGAAAAAGTCCATTGGACAAAACTTTTCAAGAAGTAATTTCAGACTGACTCTGAAAGAGGAAGTGGTGCGGCTGCCATTTTGAAAGTGGTTCTATATGCATGCACAAGCCATTATACTGATGTAGGCTTAATATAGGAAAATAAATATTCTTACCATTTTAATACTCCACTATGGCCCTTTTTAAACGTTTTTGGTTTAAACTTTTATGGGTAGGACTTATGAACTGGCAGAGTATATTGGACGGAAGTTAAAAAGTGGAGAGTGGAGTGAATTTCATCACTCATTTATCCCAAACTTCTGAGTGGGCTGTGAAGTGGGCAAGTATTCTATTTGCACTGAAGAGTTCACATAAAGGTGGTGGATGGTGACTGAGGGGACCACGCAGGTGACCGGTCATCAGTTGAAGGATTGAGTAGTGTATTGCTGCATGTGATTGCTTTAAATGTGAGCACAATTGATTTCTGGTAAATCATTTTTTTAAAAGAATTACTACATTATTTAAGAAATGTTGTCTCTTTTGGGTGAAAAACTCATCATAACGAAGACAGTTGAAGCAAGTTTTATGAGGAGTGATTTATGAGACGCACATAAGTTTAATTATTAGGTAAGGTAGTTGAACAAAGGGGAAAGTGGTCTGCATGGAAGAGTACTGATTTGTGGCACATCTTTTTAACATTAATGTGAGCCCAATTTAGCTGAAGTAGGGATATTGTCACTCATAGCATACTACACTATAAATTTTTTGTTTTTATTTTTGGTTATAAGTTCATGGCACATGGCACCAGAATGAGGTGAGTATACAAAGTAGAGAAGGAAGAAGATGAAATCAAAACAAGAGACATTGCCACATTTGCTATTGCAAGCTTTAGTAAGCCCAGTTTCATGAAGGGTTTATCTATCTGGTGAGGATCTCATGGGAAAACATTTGTTTTGTATTAAATTGAGAGACTATGGTTGAATTTTGGGACATTTGCTTGAGATCTGTTTTGCAGATTATATGTTTATCTTGCCCAGGGGGGCATAGTGCTGCTAGCAGCTGGGGATTGTATATGTTATTGGCTCCTCCTGTGCACTATTTTATTTGAGCATGTTTTTCTTTTACATTGTGTGGTTGGCTGAGTGCATGTGCGTTGCTTACCTGGGGAAGAGATGGCACCAGGATGCAGTATGGGAAGAAGGCAAGTGTGATGCTTTGGACAATGTTCTACTGGTAAACCTTGGGTCATGCCATTCATGTGGATATTACTGGACACATACCACCTACCTAAACATTGTTGCTGACCAAGTACACACCTTCATGGGAATGGTATTCCCTGATGGCAAAATTTTTATTAAAGTTTCAGTACAGTGTTACCCATACATTAGGACACAAGAAACAGGTTCACATGAATGTGTACAAATGACAAAACCATAATAGTAAACATGCGAAAACAATGTAGTCTATTCCGAAAGTTAAGCATAAGGTGGGAATTATTGTCTAGCACCCCCAGACACCCCATATGGGAACATGCTGTGTCGTGGGGGAAGGACAATACCCCGCACCTGGAATGTCGAAAGTTTTTGGCAGTGGCCTTTTTTGGCAGGATAATGCACCCAGCCAAACTGTAAAAATGTTTCAAAAATGTTTTGAGGAAAAACAAGAATGAGTTTGAGGTGTTGACTTGGTCTCCAAATTCTTCACATCTCAATCCAATCGAGTATCTGTTGGAGACTGTTTGTGATCAGCTCCCCCCAGCACCCCTTATACTTACTTGGCTCCTGCTGCTGTCAATCACAGCCAGTGATCAGAGAGTGGGGGGCGAAGCCAAGCCACACTATGTGTGTCAATCTATACAGAGCTCAGCTTGAGATTGGGCATGCGTGAGTGCCCCCATAGCAAAAGACTTGCTATGGGGGCACTCGGCAGGGGGCAGGAGCCAGGAGTGCCAGCAGGGAACCCCAGAAGAGGAGAATAGGGGCTGCTCTATGCAAAACTATTGCACAGAGCAGATAAGTATTACATGATTGTTATTTTTTTTTTTAATTTACAATCGCTTTAAAGAAGCTGCTATTGATTGTGCCAGATATCACAGCAAACCTTTATAGGTATCAGGGCTTTTTTGGCGGCAAAAGGGAGGACCTACTCAAAATTAAGTGGGTGGTCATAAAGTTAAGGCTGATCAGTGTATATAGAGAGCAAAGTGTACTGTCTCAGAACTTTAGTAAAATTGCAAACCATGCATTGCTGTAGCACAGCATTTTATCCAATTCCCTTCTGGTCATACTCTGGTGACCTAAGAACCTGTGTTTGAGATGCCGAAAAGTTATTTCTAAACCCAAACACTGCAGGTTCATTGTTTTTGTTTTCACATCCAAGAAGATTCAGGTAAAAAAAATCTCACATGGTCATCAATTTGAAACTTTTTTGGAAATTTAAATGTAATGGGTGTTACACAAATTCAGAAGAAAAAGTGGAAGTACACAGCATATACTTTCAGTGAGCTGCATGCAGAGAACATAGGTTAAGTTAAATAAAGTAAACCTTATGATTTTAGCACAGTTGTAGTGTTTACTGGATAGTGCTAGGATCTGCTGCCCTCTACTGCCTGAATTTGTAAATGCCTATAAATGCCTGTAAATATTGACTATAAGCGCTTCTTATCCCTGGGTTGTTGGCTTTTAAACCCCATGACAGAGGAGTAAGGAGAGAGAGAGCGAGAGAGAGAGTCTCAGCCACATGTCCTGTCCGTGCTGCTACTCCCCAAGCCAGAAGGGACTATTTTTCAAGTATTCCTATGATCTAATAGTTTAACTTCAACTGCTGAGTGTATATCTAAATCCTTGTGCCAGATAGCTAGGTCTCTGCTACAGTATGTGTAGTGATCAAATTCCCCTATATTCGTAAGTGAACATGTTTATCCCAATATAGTTTTTATGCCCCTGTTATTCTAGTTAGCCCTGTCCCTTCTGGTCTGGAATTCGATAGCTAGTTCTAGCTTAGACCTTGATAGCCAGCATTAGTTAGAGGCAGGTTAGGCTTCTGGTGGCCACGTCTGGACCATAGGCTTAAAGGTCTGGTTGCATGTAAGATTAGAAACTTAGAAACTTATTAGGGAGTGACCAAAGCACAGATTATATAGGCTGACTCTGAGTTCCAGTACTACAGTTCCTGCCAGTGAGAATCCCCATTCCAGGCTGGCTGGACAACAGTTGGAGGATCTACCCATGACTGCAGATTTTATCTTTAGGTTTCCAACACAAAGAAAGGCATTGCATCATCCTCAGTGGCCCCTGCAACTGGAGTTTGCTGTAAAATTCATCTGGAGGTATATAGCTATGTATACCTGGGTATATGTGCACATTTCCACCACAACACCTATCGGGCCCTTTGCTGCTATTATCTGTTTGTACATTGAATGTATATACTGTTATTAATCTCTTCTTACATCAAGCTTGTATTATTTTTATACTGGTGTGCATCTACATGCTTACGTTTAATGTTATATGCTGGTTGCAGTAGTTTTTTTGCTCTCAATTACTTTTGTAGATTTCTGATGAATTTCACAGGAAGGAAATTTCCTCTGTTCACAGCAGCCCTGGCCTGGGTGGAGGCACTGCCAACTTTATTATCAAACCCACTCTTCCACTTAGTTAAGGTTCTGGTTCTTCTATTTATCTACAGGTTTAGCACAAAATCCTGTCTGGGCAGTGCTACACCCCCCACCTCCACCACCCCAAAGAAGACTGGTTGACTAGAATTACTCTTTAAATTGTTAGCATGGCTTAGGCATTGAAAGATAATGTGACACCTGTTTTGCATCTCATGACACAAGCATGGCACAAGTGGTGGAGAAATAATGCCTATATGCTTTGAAGTGGAACTAGAGGGAAAACTTTCTTTTTTCATTTTGGACGGAGTAAGGGAGGGTTACAACCCCCTGTCGGCTATTTATTATGCCATCTGTGTCTCTTCATCTGTGTCCTATAGCCAAAACAGGAAGTGAAAGAGTTATGCCTATCACGCAAATGCCAAAGTTTTTATTGAACTGGCCGACATTCGGCCCATGTGTATGGCAGCCAGTGCGACCGAAGCCGGCTATTTGGCTGGCTTCTGTCAGACAAGCATGCTGGAAAACCAGCACTCTCAGCCAATGGCTGAGAACGTTGGCCGGAGCATTCTGGCGGGGGCCCTGTCAGAACACAAAAAAACAGCAGGGGAGATCGCTGCACTAACATTAGATTGTTAGTACATCGGCTCCGACTGGAGCTGTCAGGTTTTTTTATTCAACCTGCTGGGTTGAACGAAAAAAAAATGTTTTGTCTGCCATGCTTTAGGGAAACCCTGGTTGTCACCAGGGTCACCAGTACTACTGTCCCCATTGGAAGACTTGCCCTATATTACTGTTTAAGGCACAATCCAAAATTATGGATTTTTTCTTATTTTCAATTTTGATGATAACAGGAAACAGGGCAAATCAAAAGGATACATTTCACTAACGAGGACACAGACAGCAAAACAGGTGTTCTATTCCCTCTCTACTCTATCCAAAACAAAAAAAGTTTTGCCTTTAGTTAAGCTGGGTACACACAGGCCAAAAAGCGGCCAAAATGTTTGATTCAGCAGGAACCGACTTACTGTGTACAGCTCCTCATCTGACAGAAGCCGGTCATTCTGTCAAATGAGCATACTGGAATCACTGTGGAAAAAGCACAAGCCTTGCACATTACCCAAGTGGTGTT
This sequence comes from Glandirana rugosa, assembly GCA_018402905.1. Lineage (NCBI taxonomy): Eukaryota > Metazoa > Chordata > Amphibia > Anura > Ranidae > Glandirana > Glandirana rugosa. Next base: position 290,393 of record BLSH010370337.1, on the reverse strand, counting down.
TATTGTTATATAAAAAAAGAAAATATACTCATAAACAAGTAGGCCATAAAAGCACATCAAAGTCCACAATGGACAAAGCGACCAGGTCACGGGGACCATATCCAGCATGCCGGAAGACCTTCCAGATGGCTGTCGCATTTCGAGGGGAGATCCCCTCTTCCTCAGAGCCCCATGATGACCTACATCATGACCTACTTGTTTGTGAGTATATTTTCTCTTTATATATAGTAATAAACACACACAAGGTAGCACCACTCTAACTGTGAAAACCTCCAAATATACATGTTGATTACTGGTACCTTCCCTCCAGGTGCCAGGTTCAGACAACTTCCCACTCGTCACAAACTCGGAATATGGATATATGGAAAGAACCCACACTCCGGAATCCATCCAAATTCTTTATTTGATAATCACCAAGTACAAAGTGACTGCTAACATGTTTTGGCGAAGAGCCTTGTTCACAGCAAAGAATTTGGACCAATAAACACCACTTGGGTAGTGCGCAAGGCTGGTGCACCCTCTTTTCGTTTTTTTCAACAGTGTTTCCAGTGGATGTCCCCTGACCCTTGGAGGGCAGCAAGGTCTGTGCATCTACCGAGAGCCATAGACATTCTAGGCGATGTTCCTTACCATCACTTCCCTTTTGAGCGTAAGAGATTTTGTCACTGTGTTCTGGCAGGGGGCTGTCAGAAACACTAACATTGTTTGTGTTAGTATGGCAATCTGTATGCTGTGTTGAACAAGGAAAACTTACCCTGTGTATTCAGCATTATACTTTAACCAACTGGTCCAGGTTCAGAGTGCACTAGGTGGATGGCAGATTATAAAATTTGAGGTTTAAAAATAGAGCAAATGATTTGAGAGCTGTCATATGTCCGCTAACAAAAAGTAAGCATTGTAGATGGAGAATGCCTCCACTTTCATTTTACAATCTGTTAGCTGTCAGGTAGCCTCCCTGGCGGTTATCCTGATTGTGGCTCGGGGTGAGTTTTCATTATCAAAACTCTGGATCGCATCGCAGTATCCAGGCAAAGTTACTTACCTTGTCCCCTGGATCCTGCGATGTCCCCCGATATGGAATCCTTCCCCGATGCCTCTGGGTTCCAGGCTCCGTTCCCTGCGAGCGTTGTGTCACATGGGGGCAGAGCCTCGGTGGCAAATTCAAAAAGTGGAATACACATAACACATACCGTACACTGTAATTTGTAATATTACATTACTGTATCAAATAATTTCACATCCCCTTGGTCCCTAGTGCTTTGTCCAGTATGCACTTTTATATTATATATGTCATTCTTTTTGCCTGGAAACTTGAGAATGTCAATGGCATCCAAAAGCGTCCCTTTACATCAAAAGCGGTTTTGGACCAGCTAGAAAACAGCGATAGTAAATAAGAATCACTTGCAGAATTGAGTGATACTGATTCTTGGGGAAATTCGTCATCAGACACTGAAAGTGACGACAGCGACAATTCTGCAACTGAGCAAATTTCAGTGTTTTTGACATGATTACATTATTGAATACATTTTATTATTATTATATTATTATTTTTGATAATTATTTATAGTTATTTATTATATACTTTTTTTTCATATATATTATAATTTATGTTTTCGTTATTTCAAACTTTATCATACAAGGGAATTCTACTAGACTCTTGTTTGGACAGATTTAAGTGAGTTATTCCTAAGAATTACAGGCCTACAATATAAAATGCCACATTTCTATGCAAAACAATGTACTGCTTTGAGACGCAAAATTCAGACATAATCATACCGCCAGGGAGGTTAAAGAAAGATTGGAAGTAGGTATGAATGAATGTTTTTGATTCAGTAATTATATTTGCTTTGACATACTTTTCAGGCAGCTCCTGCTCATATTTATTTAGTGCTAAATGTCTTTATTGTGATATTGGTTGTATTTTTATAAATGTGTGAGCGCCATTCACTGTGAAATGTTCTGCTGTGATGTGTTAACTTGCATTATGGCACATGTTAACATGTGTTGCATTAAGGCAGCACATTTATTAACCTTGGGTCTGTCAAAATATCAGAATAGATGAAAAACAAAACACACCACAAAACACGGCATATGTAATATGATGCATAGTGATTTGTGCTCTACAGTATGATGCATTTGGATGCCATTCACAATGAATGAGTAGGTGCATTAGTATGCGTTGTTGTATCATATGTTTTAACGAATATGCCTTTAGCATGCATTTCCCCAACATACAGGTGTGAATGGGCCCTCATGCATTCATATTGTGTTTTATTTCTGATTTTCTCACTATTTTACCATCCTTGTTTAACCACCCCAATGCCAGCACGTCAAACCCCCTTTGTTATAAGATTATTTTTCAGTTTTCAGTGCTGTGATAGTTTGACAAACAGCATCCAATTGCATTTTATATCCCTTTTTGAGATGGATAGAGCTTTCTTTTGGTGGCATTTAATAACCACTGAGTTTTCCTAACTTTCGATTATACAACCAAATAAAATGCCAGGATAATAAAACAAAATGACCCCTTATGGGAAAGTAGACACCCCAAAGTGATCTAGTTTTTTGCTACTTTTTTTGGAAATTAAGAAACATGCCAGTACTAAGGTGGTTAACATGTGTGGCTATCACAGCGAAGAAAAAAGCACAGAGCTTCTCCAATCAGCTCTGTGCCCTAGCCAATGCTTTCTGCTACCTAATGACAATGGGAGCAGCACATTGCATGCTCTCCTGGTGCTCTGTGAATTCTATAAAGGATCACTTAGAATGGAGGCACTCCTGCCTGGCTATATACCTAATACAGGCTATCAGAATGGGGTTAAACCTAGCCATACCTAAGGGTCAGGAAGTAGTTTTCTTTCCCTTATGGGAAAAATTCCTTACATTTGCCATGGTCAGTACTGGTGTATGCATGTGTTAACAATATAACTATGTAATAATTAGATCCCATATTTTTTTAATCAAACTGTCAACTATTGTACAATTCATATGGGAGAGATATTCTATAACTAATATAGGTGGTGCATGTGAAAGGGAAGCACCTCTCCCGTGTGCATTTCCCACGCTAGTTGCAAAATTATGTGCCATTTTTTCCCATTGTTGTTAATTACGTGAAAGGCTAATACTATAAGAAAAAACAAATATACTAACAGGGAGAAGATATATTTGCTAGGTACTCAAATGGGTGCAGAATTCCTGATGGGTTGTAAATCTCATATTTGCAATGCAAGCAATGGGAAAACCCACCTTGTACTGGAATGTCAGCTTTCACAAAGCGTTTTGCCAGTTAATACCTTTTTAATGCTTCAAGACATTTTATTGTATAAAGCTGAATGAGTGCATTTTATATGTTTTATCTTTATTGCAACCAAATAGAACCATGTTTTTTTCCTCAAATAGCACATCCCGTTAGTGTAGCCTTGGAGACCAGATTATTACAGACAAAGTGTAAGACAATTTTATTACTAACATTGCTGCATCTCACTCTTTTAATCAGCAACACAGCTCACTAAATAGTGTCTAATGTTTATTGCTTTTAACTGGATGTATACTGTTCTGAGGGTACGCCAGGAACCAATTATCATAATTATACCTGTTTCTATGGAAACCCTCAAGTCTATCAGTTTTGATTCATTATATTGTTATACCTTCTAGCACTTTCTAATTATTAGGTGCCCATATAAAAGTCTCAGTTACTGCTGTTACTATAGAAATGAGCTCAATATAGAAAACTCTCAATGTTTAACTCTTAAGCAATCGAGTGACACTGATAGCTGGTGCATCACTACAATGAGAACTTAAAAGGGTAACAGAAAAAATGGAAAAAAATAATCTCCTAAAGGGAGCATCAGATGTTGGCCTAAACATGAGAGTACCACTGCTGGTGCAAATATAAATGTGTTTGCTTGTGTGTGTGTGAGCATGCTTGTGTTGTTGTTTCATTTCATTTTGTATCTCTTACCGAGCATGTAAAAAAGGAAGTGTTGGACTGTGAATACAAATGCAAATAGGATAAGTATAACAAAGAATAGCTTCCCAGGATAAAAAATGACTGTGTGAAACATGACTTGACAAAGCGTGCATTTCTTTAGGCTACAAGCCTGCTAATAAACGGTTGCAGGAATAGATGTTCACATTTTCTCTCATTTGAAGTGAGCTTTGGATCTGCATAGGGCTTTAGTAATATACAAACATATGATCCCAAGTTGAGAAATCTATCTCGGTAAACAAAAACAGAGGTTGTTTAAAGTTAAAATCATATATATTATTGCTTTAAATGTCAATTACCAAACAATGACTTATTTATTGAGTATAAACTCAAGGTTTATTGAGTATGAAAAACTGTTCAATTTTTATTATTTGCATACTTGTTATCCTTTTATTGTGTAATAGGTTTGCCTAACATATACAGTACATGTTAGAGAGCTAAGATCAAAAAGGTGGTCTATGGCTCATAAGGGTTGTTCAATACGAAAAAAAAAAAAAAAACACTTAAATGTGTTTAACTTTGCAAAACTACAGTATTTTAGGCTCCATTCACACCTGATCCTGGGCGGAATCGCCGCAATTCCGCCAGCAATTTCAAATTGCTGCAAAACTCAGGACGCGTTTGCAATGCCATTACTTCTAATGGCAGCCGCGATTGTTGCGAGGTAAATTGCACTGTAATCGCTGCAAAAAGTAACACACAATGCTGTCACCCAAAAGAAACGAATGTTCCTTTTTGACAAACGCAGTAAAATCGCATCGCAATTGGGTTACTGTTAAGAAGTAATGACATCGCAAACGCATTCTGCATTTTGCAGCGATTTGAAATTTGCTGCGATTACGCCCTCAATCTCCGTGCTATATGCGTTCCCATTGAACTTAATAGGCTGGGAATTCGCACCGCATTGCACAGAAAACGCACATGTTTTCTGTGCAATGCGGAGTGCGAATGCACCGCACCTATGTGAACCTGACACATTGAAAATAATGTGTTTTCAAGTGTCATGCGAATTGGATGTGGTGTAAGCCACATCCAATTTGCATAGGTGTGAACCCAACCTTAGTGATATTAAATCAAACCATTAACCATAACAGAATTCCAAGCTCAACTTACCGACCAGCCTGCGACCAACCAAATTGACCTCTCCAACAGTATGCATTAAAAGCAGGGGTTTAGTTGCATACATTTGCAAATACATGCATAAGCCCCAGAGCCCTGGCAAGGCATCACATTTTTTTCTGTGGACCTAAACTCTATTTCTATGAGTCTCCAACAATGGAAGCACATGCATTTATGATAATTAATATCAATAAACTGTTTTAAATTGTCATACAAATATATATTTGAAATCAAATCTTTATTATTTTTGGCAATATCATGTTGTGGGTGAATTTAGGGTTTAGTTAATTAGTAGGCATAGAGGAGGAGGGAGGGCGTGGGCTGTCATTTACCACTGTGTATATGCCCACATGTGCGACTCTATAGTTAGATGTGATAGGGAGGAAATGCTCAGCATAGAAACTCACTGAAAACTGAGCATGTGCAGAGTTGCCAACATTGATCTGCAAAATCCCCAGCTGAATTGCGGACTTGGGCAGAAGGGGAAGATAGAGAGCAGCAGGATCAACAGATTTTTTGCAGAACACAGAAAAGTAGTGAGTATGAACAGGATGTAATACAGCATCTATTGATAGTTTTTTATGTTGTGGGTTTAGTGACACTTTAACATTCCGATGCACACCTCCACTCTCTTTCCTTAATAGAGGTACATATAATATCCCTTCCCAAGGAAGGAAAGGTCCATTACAAGTAAACAACTATAGACTTATGTTGTTATGCATTGACATCCAATTATAATATGATAAGATACTGGACTACTACCACTCTTGCCATCCTTAATATCTCTTGATTGAGTTAGCTTTGTTCCCAGAAAAGAGGCATGGGACAATGGCATGAAAGCAATAAATCTCTGCTTCTGAGCAAAATAATAATAACATATTGGGATCCTTTCTGTCTATACATGCCAAGATGATGTTCAATACAGTGGCGTGGGACTACATGGTAGCTGTTTTTGTTTTCTATTCATGGGTCTTCATGTGCAGTAAAGGCTTAACACTCCAACCCCCAGAAAACAGTAAAAGCAAATGGCCACCTGACAGACACATTCCTTACTGAATTGGGACTAAACAGGATGCCCCCTATCACCCTCCCTAATCCGATGAGGCCTCTTGAGGAATTTCATAGCCTCCTAAACTGAAAATTACGCTAAATATTATGAAGGGGCAATACAAATACTGAGACTTTTTTTTTACTTTATTGCAGGGAATGCATTAACGTAAAAAATTCCTGCCTTTGAAACCATTTTAAGGTCTACACAGAGCACCTTCTATGACCAGCCTCTAGTAAACATGACTGTAACTCAGGGTTGGAAACCCAATGGTGGGATTTCAGGGTGCCAATAACCATGTGTAAAGTTATTACATTCAAAAATTATTTTATTGAAAAAGTGTATAAAAGCACATAACACACAAGGTACATAGTTAAAAGATAGTTTATCTGTGAATCATATAACACATTTTATGGTGTGCGCTGTTTCACCATTTCGGCTTCTTCAGGAGCTTTTGACACCGTATGACTGTTATCCACTTACGTTCCAGTATCTTCCACGAGACACATCTGGAATTTTACCAAAGTTT
>BLSH010370337.1:262373-279762 GCA_018402905.1 Glandirana rugosa | reverse complement strand
CTCAACTCGCTTGTGGACCTGCAAGCCCAAGACGACCAGGCAGGCTTGAAGCCCTGTTTCAGGCCCAGGCCTGCCTTGGGCTTGCTAGCGTGCCTGTTGCTTGGGGTAACTTTAGTTACCCCTGGGCTTGAAAATCCGTGTCCGGACCCGGACTTTGTCCCGAAGTTCGGACGGACCAGCAGAACCCGAACGTCCAGGTGTTCGCTCAACTCTACTCACAACATAACAAAAGAGGTGAGGTTAATATATACAAAAGTGAGAATTTAAGATATTAGTTGAATTTAAAGGTTTTTTTTTTTAAATATGTATATCATCCCACAGGCACATGTGTATTCTTTTTTGACTCACAAGATTGCCCAGTGGATGATTGTACCCATTGCAAAATGATTTTAGGAATAATTACAAAAATAGGGAACACACACTTGATGATTCTATCAGGTGGGTGTTGGATCTATAAAACTTTAATAATCCATGAATGATTTAAAAATATTTGTACAAACCCAAAGTCTATTTAATTTCCAAATACATTTATTAAAATTCATTTACAAGATTATTAAATATAAAATATACAATTAATATTTTTCCATCAGTGCTTGTACCCTTTCTGTGGTTGCCATATGCTCCTGGGTTTCTCATCTGCATCTGTGTCCAATAGCCCCTGTTTTCCAATATTCCTGTGAACGTAAGGTGAGGTGGGGGCGTTACTTGGTGAACAATGTCAGATATTTGTTAGTATTCATTTATTGTGATTGTTAATGCTCTCCCTTTTGTATACATAGCACAATGCTCGGGGAGAATGTTTATATGCCAATATTTTCCATTTATGATGTCTTATTTATTCATTCTAGTGGATAACAATCATACGGTGTCAAAAGCTCCTGAAGAAGCTGAAATGTTGAAACATGTAGAGCGCACACCATAAAATGTGTTATATGATTCACAGATGAACTATCTTTTAACTATGTACCTTGTGTGTTATGTGCTTTTATACACTTTTTCAATAAAATATTTTTTTAATGTAATAACTTTACACATGGTTATTGGCACCCTGAAATCCCACCATTGGTTTTCCAACCCTTAGTTTGATTGAATACTTATTTCAGGAAGGTGGTGCCTTACTTATTTGCTCTTCCCCCCATTCCCCGAGACCCCCTAAAAAAAAATGACTCTAACTCATGCTCTTTTTAAATAAAGAACTTGTCAAACATTTGGATGTCTTTGTCTTGTGAATGAGTAGGTTTACTATGTACCCAATACACATTCAGGTAGGGGAGCCAGTAACTGTGCCCCCTTATATATTAAAGGGGGCTTCCAGATTCCAATCAGCCCCCTGCCTACAGACCCACCAACCAGGTTTGTGGGGAACATGCCTTTGTCTCATCAACAAGGGGGCAAGGTATTTTACCAGTCGGGTCTCCCCCTGGTAATGCCCCTCCCGTGCTGAGAGCATGAACATGTGGCTTGAAATGTTTCACTTGTTACCCCCCCCCCCCCATTTTCTGACCAGCCAGACTGCATTAACACCCTGGTATTAATTTTTAGGGGGCACACTTTTTTTGTGTTCTTTTTCTACGGACATTCTCCTTAATCCTTTCTAGACTCAAACAGTTTGATATGGATCCCCTGGGGACCTCACACGTTTTTTTTTCTTTTATATGAGGTACCCCTGTAATTAAATGCTGTGCAGGCACTACAAATCTATGTAAAAGGTATACAATTGCCACAGAGGCACACAAAGAACCAGAAACACAGACACTGCTGGATAGGGTATATGAAGTGAAAAGGATCCTGCTCCGATCCCAAAGCTGATGTATGATGCTGGGTTAGACCCCCGGCCAGGTGTCAGAAAAGTTCCGCAAGAACCAAGAACAATATGATCTGTGCTTGGTATACAGAAGCTTGAATGGGACAGAGCAGAGCCAACAGGTGGTGGACCCCTTGGTTACAGACAGTAAGGAGGTCAAAGTTGTGCTGGATGGAGGTAGGTGCAAGTAAAAAACCAGCTTAATTCCTGGCTTGATTCCTTTGGCTGCAAAGCAGGTCTGTTGGTTCCTGTCTGTGTCAAAGTATCACAGTAGTGATTATGTCACACTGACGCATTTCACTTGTCAGGCGAGTTTCTTAAGAGCCTTGTTCCCTTCTTCCTTCAACTGCAGTTAATAAAAATAAAAATCTTGTACAAATGCATACCTAAAAGATAACTAGTGCATTTTATATACAACCATATAAATCAGACCAAAATGAGGGACAAGTGAGGAGGAAAGAGAGACAGAGGGACTTTGTTCCAAATCAGAAACAGTTGGGAGCTATGCAAATGTATTGTTTCTTTACACAATTGACTATAGACTATATTTGGACATTAAATTCAATAAACCATTTAGGGAAAAAAGTGATCAGAATCTATAACCATCATTCATAATTAAATGCTGTGCAGGCTCTACAAATCTATGTAAAAGGTATACAATTGCCACAGAGGCACACAGAGAACCAGAGTCACAGAGCAACTTAAACAGTGCAAATAATAGCTTTAGCTATTGATTTTGCACTCTGAGTCAAGAGGAGGCAAAATTAGTAATTAGTGGTTCAGGCATCAAGCATACACTATCACAGCATAGCACTGTCTATGGGTTTTACACTGAGCCCAAGGTACTTTTCAGGAATGAAACACTCCTAAGTCCTGAATAAAGGATTTTTTTCCTGGCCTTGGTACTATGTAAACCCCCATATAAAGACAATTAATTGTTATCTTAAAAGAATAAAACCAATTCAACAGTAGTTCACATACATATAGCCCTAATTAATAAAATCTCACAAGTTGAAGTTGGAAGAGCTCTTTTTTCATTTTTACACTTAGCGAAAACTTCTTTTGTGAGGAGGCAGGTCTATTTATTTTTTATAGCACATGCTTTTGAGCATGCACATTCTGTATTTATATTTTTAAATACTCTATTTGGATTTTTATATTCACATTGAGTGTTTTTTATGTATGCAGATAATGACATTTTTCTGGCATAGCACCTTATGAGGTTATTTCATTTTTTTATAGTGCATGTGTTTGACTATGTATATTCTGCATTGATTTTGTTTATTTTTGGGGAGTTGGTATAGTGTTTAATTTATTTATTCACAATTGTATTAATCATTTTCTGTGTGTGTATGAAATTTTGCGGTTTTGCACAACTTTAAGGCCTTATGTACACAGAGTTTTTCAGCTATTTTGCAGTAGCGGTTTTTAGTGTTTTTTAGCTGTAGCGTTTTTAGCTGTAACTAGCAAAACTTTACTCCCACAAAAGCTTATGGCTTGAAAACGCTGATAAATGTCGAATAACCAAGTTTTTTTAGCATTTTTTAGCATTTTTAAGCTTTTATTAGAGTTAGGGCATTTTTACAACTGAAAAACTCCTCTTAAAACCCACTAGTTCTGCGTTTTTTTTTCCAGCCAGGAAACACCTCTGCCAAAAACGCTGATAACAGCCTTTGTGTGCATGGACATATAAGATAACATGCTGGGGAGTTTACTGGCGGTAGAAAAAGCCAAAAACAGTAGCTGTAAAAACGTCCAGTACTACCTAAAAGTTGGTCAGCAGTCACTAACCAGAACACTGGTTAAAAAACTCATTGCCTACAGCAGATACTCACAATGGGGAAGTCTTCTGTAATCCCGCATATCATTAGACAGCACAGTGTAAACATGGTGCTTAAACCACTTTAACCACTTAAGGACAGAGCCTCTTTCTGAGATTTGGTGTTTACAACTTAAAATCAGTTTTTTTCCTAGAAAATGGCTTAGAACCCCCAAACATTATATATATTTTTTTCTAACACTCTAGTGAATTAAATGGCTGTCCTTGCAATACTTTATGTCAAACCGTATTTGCGCAGCAGTCTTAAAAGCGCAATTTTTTTGGAAAAATTTCACTTTTATGTATAAAAAAATAAGACAAGAGTAAAGTCAGCCCAATTTTTTTCTATATTGTGAAAGACAATGTTACGCTGAGTAAACTGATACCCAACATGTCATGCTTCAAAATTGCAGCCGCTCGTGGAATGGCGACAAACTTTGACACTTAAAAATCTTCATCGGCAAAGTTTAAAAATTTCTACAGGTTACCAGTTTTGAGTTACAGAGGAGGTCTAATGCTATAATTATTGCTCTCGCTCTAACAATCGTGATGATACCTCACATGTGTGGTTTCAACAGCGTTTTCTTATGTGGGTGGGACTTATGTATATGTTCGCTTCTGCGCACAAGCTCAGCGGGGCAGGGCGCTTTAATTTTTTTTTCTTATTTATTTTACTTGTTATTTTTTATTTTTACACTGTCCATTTAAAAAAAATGGGTCACGTTTGTTCCTATTACAAGGAATGTACACATTCTTTGTAATAGAAAAAAAGCATTACAGGACCTCTTAAAGAGGAGTTCCACCCAAAAGTGGAACTTCCACTGGTTGGATTCCCCCCCCCCAGGTGTCACATTTCGCACCTTTCGGAGGGGAGGGGGAAGAGGACACCTGTTTTTAGACAGGTGTCCTTTTCCACACATCCAGGAGCTCAGGCCGGCAGCCACGGCCGCTGACGTCAGCAGCCCGACTTCCTCCTCGCTCTGCTACTGGCCGCCTGGCCAGTGGCAGAGCGCAGTGGAGCCTCACGCATGCGCAGTAAGTTGCCTGGTGTGAAGCTATAAAGTTACACGTCTGGGTTCCCTTACCCGCAATGCGGCTGCACCCAACCCCTGATCCGAAGATCGGCAGCAGGTGCTGACATCGCTGGACTCCAGGACAGGTAAGTGTCCTATTATTAAAAGTGTAGCTGCCGACTTTTAATTTTTTTTTCCAGACGGACCTCTGCTTTAAATATGAGATCTGGGGTCAAAAAGACCTCAGATCTCATGTTTACACTAAAATGCTATAAGAAAGGCCGCACCGATGGGCACTTATAGGTGGCACTGGGCACTGATAGGTGGCACTGATGGGCACTGATAGGTGGCACTGATAAGTGGCACTGGTGAGCACTGATATGTGGCACTGGTGGGCACTGATAGGTGTCACTGGTGGGCACTGATAGGTGGTGCTGATAGAGGGCACAGTAAGGTGTGCATTTCCTGGTGGTCCTGGGTGGCATCTGATATAGGCACAGAGTGCCATCCATGTTGGGCACTGTGCCCCTTACCTTGTGGTCTAGGGTAGCTCCCTGGTGGTCAGAGAGGGCTCCCTGATTGGCTCCCTGATGGTCCTGGGTGGGCTTTCCCTGGTGGTCCCTGGTTGGGCTCCCTGGTGGTCCTGTGTGGGCTCCCTTGTGGTCCTGGGTGGTGATCTATGGGTGGGCTGCACTGATAAACAATCAGCGCAGACCCCCCGTCAGGAGAGCCACCGATCGGCTCTCATCTACTCGCGTCTGCAGACATGAGTAGAGGAAAAGCCAATATACAGCTCTTCCTGTTTACACTATGATCAGTCATGATTATTCACAGCTGATCACATGGTAAAGAGCTTCAGACAGAAGCTCTTTACCATGATCATAGATGCGGTGTGTCAGACTGACACACCACACCACCGGTCGATGCGCTGCACGCCCCTGCAGGCGCACACCGGCTTGTTATTCTGCTGGACGTCATATGACACTCAGTCAGGATAACTGAACCACTTCCCGGCTGTCATTCTGCATATGGCGGTAGGGAAGTGCTTAAAAAGGCTTGTAAGCCCCAACAAATAAATGTGTCGTATTAAAAGAAGTTCAGGCTTTAAAAAAAAAAAAAAACATTTATACACACCTAGGTGAATGCAGCATCAATTCAAGCCTCTGTAGTGAGAACTGAGCAATCAAACGCCACTAATCGCTCAGTTCTCCCCCTCTGCTCAGAGTACAGAGCAGTGACTGTCAGTCACTAGCTCTCTGCTCTCCTCTCCAGCACTCACTGGAGCACTGGGCTGTGGAGGAGGCGGGTGGGACTGGCTCAGCCTTTCAGTAGATTGCTGAGAGGCTGAGCCAGCTGTCAATCCAGGCTTCTGGGCAGATACCGACCATATGGTCAGGATCTTTTCAGAGCCTGGACCTGGTCTGTGACATCAACCGACAGGACTTCAGCTAGCTGCCACCTGAAAACAGATCATAGAAGTGCAGAATGAACTGCACTCCTGTGATCCATAGGAAAAGTATGGACAAAAAAAGCTTTGGCCATGCTTCTCCTTTAAATACACTGTTGAAACAATTGCATTAAATCCGTTTCATAAATAAATAAAAAAAATAATAACTTGTCAGAAATCTTGTGAGCTGATAACTTATTGTGCTCTCTGTCTGTACTGACTGTTATCAGTTAAATTGTTCTTGGATATATCAGAGCACTACAGAACCATGCCCTTAATGTTATAGAGAAGAGGAGAGGGGTGAAGTCCTGTAAAACTGAGAAATAAAATATGAATAAATAATGAAAAGTGAAAGACATAATCGTTCATCATCAAAAGATTATGTCTTTCACTTTTTGTTATTTATTCATATTTTTTTTCTCCGTTTTTTGAGCATGGACAGTATTGGTCGCTCAAGGGTTAATTAACACTAGTCGTAGGTATCCCCATGTTCTTTCCTTCACATGCATTGTCTAGCACTAATTTGGTTAAATAAGTTAATAGTACTGGCTTCCTGCTCCCGCCCCCTCCCACCCTTCACAGTATATAACGACTTGTCCTTTGGCCAATCTCCATCCTATGGTTTGATAGAGGGGTGCTCCTGTCTGCCCTGAAACATGTAGCCACTCCCCCTCCACTTCCTGTCACCATCACCCAGATGAGAGAGGTGCTGTTTGGAGCCACAGTCATCTTGCTACCTCCTGAAGCTGCTATTGCTTATGTTCCAGCCTGAAGCCTGACCTCTGTACTTCCAGCTTCATCCAGCCATATGCCTGCAGAGCTCTTCAGCCTCACGGTGATCTTTTGGAGGTCTGTATGGGTATATGACAAGCCTTGATCCACTTTTAACTAGTGAGTGCAATTTTATTGTCTTTTATTCTTTTTTATAAACTGCTACACCTAGATGGAGGCGTCGTCTTTTGTTTGTTTTTTAAATTACATTAGGATCTCAAGACCTAATTTGAGAGGAGCTGCATCCACTTCACCTGTGTTCCCTACCACTCTCCTGGTCCTCTTATGTGCCCCATTAAATGATGTTTGGGTTTCAGTCAGCGCAATAGCTTAATTATTTTCTTTGAAATGAACATTGTCACAATAGGTGTGTTAATGGCAAAATCAGCAGGTAAAAATTAAGAGATAAAATTCTTGAAAAAAGAAAACAAATGCTGCCACCTTATTTTAAGAACTGGTAAGTTGAAATGTGTTACATTTTTGTTTTTGGGTTCATATACTTGTATTAAGCAATGTCATAATTATCCTTTCTACTGTAACCAAAAGGCCAAAGTCAGAAAAACACTACTTGTATCCTTTACTCTGCACATAACATTCTAGTTCCTTCTACTGGCTTGTCATTACTTATTAGAATTCAACACAATAATATATTGCGGCAATGTGCTGTAGTAAATCTATGCAAATAACAAACCATAATCCTTGGAATTTTATTGTCTAGAGGCCATGAAATACATAAGATATGTATTATAAAATCAATAGACAGCATAGTGCCCTGAAGTGTTTTCTAGTATAGAACAGGCCTAAGCAAATCAACCACCACTCCATAATTCTAAAATTGTCTACATTTACAAGAAAAGCATAAGACAATACTATGCTTTGCTTAAAGGAAAAGTTTGGAGAAGTCTGAAGCTGCAGCTGTTCCCTGCTGGTTCTAAGCCTGAGAGTCGAGCAGTCACATGACCACTGATCACTCAGTTCTCAGTCGTCTCAAAGCGTAGAACTGTGATTACCAATCGCCGCTCTGCCCCTCTAGCATTCACAGGAGTGCCAGGCTGGAGAGGGGGCGGGTGCAGCTGGCATCTGTTCTCAGCCAAGTCCAGAGAGATGAAGCCAGCTGTTAATCAGGCAGTTGGGTGGATCCTAATCCTACTCTTCTGGGATCCCCCCCCCCAGTGCTTCCTGACTCCTCCCCCTGCTGAGTGCCCACCATAGCAAGCCACTTCCTATTGTGGCACATCTGCGAGCAAAGATGTCTGTGTCTATTGACCCAGAAAGTGCAGCTCAGCCCCACCCCCCGCTCCCTCATCACAGGATTCGATTGACAGCAGCAGGAACCAATTTACTGCTATCAATCTGCCCTGTGAGGAGGGGGAGAGCAGAGAGAGACACTTCTCTTGGGCACAGAGCTGAATCTAGATCAGGCTTTAATAAGTATAAGGAGGACTAGGCAGTGAAAATGCACACATGAGGTTTTTTTTTACCCTAATGCACAAAATGCATTAAGGCGAAAAACCTTCTACTTTTACAGCCACTTTAAGACTAAACAGGGCCATAAGTACACCATTAGCTCAGGATATCTTTTTATTATCCACTTGACCACTGGGCACATAAACCCCCTTAACAACCAGACCAATTTTCAGCTTTCAGTGCTCTGACATTTTGAATGACCATTACTCAGTGATGCAGCACTGTACCCATATGAATTTTTGTCCTTTTTTTTTTACACAAATAGAGCTTTCTTTTGGTGGTATTTAATGCGCTATAAATAAAAAAAGTGAACATTTTTTTTCTTCACAACATTGTCATATTAACAGGTTATTTCTCACACAGCATATGCATACCACAAATTACACTCCATAATATATTCTACTATTTCTCCTGAGTATGGCAATACCCCATGTGCGTGACTTTTACACAGCGTGGCCAAATACAGAGGTCCAACATGCAGGGAGCACTGTCAGGCATTCTAGGGACATAAAATACACAATGACGTGGCACTGTAGAGGACTGATGGGGCACAAATATGGCACTGCTGGGCACTAATATGGTACTGTTGGGCACTGATATGGCACGGATTGGGGCACCCCTGGACACTGATATGGCACTGCTGGGCACTGATATGGCACTGCTGGGCACTGATATGGCACCGCTGGGCACTGATATGGCACCGCTGGGCACTAATATGGCACTGCTGGGCACTGATATGGCGCTGCTGAGCACTGATAGGGGCACTGCTGGGTACAGATTGAGGTACTGCTGGGCACTGATTTGAGCACTTATGGGCACAGATCAGGGCACTTATGGGCACAGATCGGGGCACTTATGGGCACTGTTTGGGGCACTGTATGGGCACTGATTGGGGCACTTTATTGACACATTGGGGCTGGAGAATATCTTTTGTAGCCTCGCGCTGCATCTTCCCCCTCCGCTGCTCCCATGATTTGTGGGAGCAGGAGAGATAACCGGACATGACGCCGGTTTGTTTACACTGATCACTCTGTCAATGGATGGAGCAATTACATGGTCGGAGCTGCTGTCATTGGCCCTTTACCCCAATCCGTGACCCCGGTGGGCACGAACAGCCCCGTGTGCGCGCCCCAGGGGGTGCGCAGGGTGCACAATTCTGTGAGGAAGTCATTGTACGCCCTCACAGAATTAAGTGGCCAAGCTGTAGCCATCATTCTACTATGGCCCGGTCGTTAAGTGGTTAATCGTATACCCTACATGGGATATTGCCAAATCATGATATTATTAAAATACAAGGATATTCATACCCCTCTCAACACAAATGTATTTATAATATGTCAATAATTTTTATTACGTTTTATAATGTTTAACACATAACTGAATAAGAGCAAGAACATAATACCAAAGAGAAGGTTAGTACAAAAAAGTGTGCATCACATAGATGATCCAGATTCTATAACATAGCGCATAAGAAGGGTACAATATAACATATCGAGAGACACTAATGTAGTATTTTGCTGTCTATCCATGCTTTCCATAAACTATCACATACAATACATGAAGACAAATGTATTTATTATCTATAGAAAGTATAATACTGGCATAATGAGTACATTAATATATAGGGATATTACAGGGTAAATGTATGTGACATATTACCAGGGTTTATTTACTGGGGGATTTTATTGCAAAGAACCAAACAGGTTCTCAGGAATCTAAAGTAAACTGCTTTAAAAAAAAAAAAAAAAAGCAAATGCTACTGTGGACATAATGCCAACCTGGGGCAAAAAGACACAAGATGGGAAAGAGCTATAAAGGTTTAGGTCTGGCCACTGAGGTGTGACCATTACTTTGACACAGTTGGCCAGCTTAAACATGTATTTTTTTTTTTTTGCTAGAAAGGGTATAGCAGTGTGCAGAGGGTTCATTCAGTATTTTTTGTGTTAACAATTGACCACACCCCTTTAGCACCTGGATAGTTTACATGCATATACAAGCTATTGGGATTAGCACATGTACAGTATCTAACAAAAGTCAGTACACCCCTCACATTTTTGTAAATATTTTATTATATCTTTTTATGTGACAACACTGAAGAAATGACTCTTTGCTACAATGTAGAGTAGTGAGTGTACAGCTTGTATACAGTAACAGTGTAAATTTGCTGTCCCCTCAAAGAACTCAACACACAACCATTAAAGTCTAAACCACTGGCAACAAAAGTGAAAATGTCCAAATTAGGCCCAAAGTGTCAATATTTTGTGTGCCACCCCTCTTGTGCATGGAGTTCACCAGAGCTTCACAGGTTGCCACTGGAGTCCTTTTCCACTCCACCATGACAACATCACAGAGCTGGTGGCTGTTAGAGACCTTGCGCTCCTCCACCTTGCGTTTGAGGATGCCCCACAGATGCTCAATAGGGTTTAGGTCTGGAGACATGCTTGGCCAGTCCATCACCTTTACGCTCAGCTTGATTAGCAAGGCAGTGGTTGTCTTGGAGGTGTGTTTGGGGTCGTCTGCGGCCCAGTCTCCGGAGGGAGGGGATCATGCTTTGCTTCAGTATGTCACAATACATGTTGGCATTCATTGTTCCCTTAATGGGCTGTAGCTCGCCAGTGCCAGCAGCACACATGCAGCCCCAAACTGTGACTCTCCCACCACCATGCTTGACTGTAGGCAAGACACACTTGTCTTTGTACTCCTCACCTGGTTGCCGTCACACACGCTTGACACCATCTGAACCAGTTTATCTTGGTCTCATCAGAGCACAGGACATGGTTCCAGTAATCCATGTCCTTAGTCTGCTTGTCTTCAGCAAACTGTTTGTGGGTTTTCTTGTGCATCATTTTTAGAAGAGGCTTCCTTCTGGGACGAAAGCCATAAAGAATAATTTGATGCAGTGTGCAGCGTATGGTCTGAGCACTGACAGGCTGACCCCCCCACCCCTTAAACCTCACACTGAGCAAGTGCACTCAACTTCTTTGGTCGAAAATTTGGCAAGGACTGTTCTGAGTGGAACCTGTCCTGTTTAAACCTGTGAATGGTCTTGGCCATTGTGCTGCAGCTCAGTTTCAGGGTCTTGGAAATCTTTTTATAGCCTAGGTCATCTTTATGTAGAGCAACAATTCTATTTTTCAGATCCTCTGAGAGTTCTTTGCCATGAGGTGTCATGTTGAACTTCCAGTGACCAGTATGAGAGAGTGAGAGCGATAACACCAAATTGAACACACCTGTTCCCCATTCACACCTGAGACCTTGTAACACTAACGAGTCACATGGCATCGGTAGGGAAAATTACTAATTGGGCTGAATTTGGACATTTTCACTTAGGGGTGTACTCACTTTTGTTGCCAACAGTTTAGACATTAATGGCTGTGTGTTGAGTTATTTTGAGGGGACAGCAAATTACACTGCTAGATATAATAAAATATTTACAAAAATGGGAGGGGTGTACTCACTTTTGTGAGATACTGTATATCTTGTTTCTGTTGTATTGCGTGTCAGTGGTGAGAGCACTTAAGGGCTGAGCCTCTTTTTGAGATTTGTTGTTTACAAGTTTAAATCATTTTTTTTGCTAGAAAATTCCATAGAACCCCCAAACATTATATATATTTTTTTCAGACACCATAGAGAACAAAATGGCATTCATTGCAACACTTTATGTCAGACCGTATTTGCGCAGAGGTCTTACAAGCGCAATTTTTTTGGAAAAAATACACTTTTTTTAACGCCGGAGTCGACCAAAGCGTGGCAAGAGGGGCACCTCTCCTGCCGCTGATAAAAGTGATCTTGCGGTGAAACCACCGCAAAGACCACTTTTATCTGAAAGAGGGCCACCCACCGTTCAAGCAGATAGTGGGGTTATGGCAGCTATCTGCTGCCATAACCCTGGTATTTAATGTCAAAGTACCAACGTAAAACGGCGACGGCTGGTCTTTCAGTGATTAAACCTTGTAGTTCTCCCCCATTTTGTGTGTTTGCCCCAGGTTGGCATTGTGTCCACATTAGCATTAGCAGTAGCAGAGCAGAGTAGGACTGGCTAAAGAGAGATTACCTTGATGCAATTGGCCAGCTTAAATATGTATTGCAATATGTGTGATCTAAATACCCCTATTTTTGATTGCAAAGTTTGCTAGAAAGGGTATAGCAGTGTGCAGAGGGTTCATCCAGTATTTTTAGTGTTAACATGTGGTCACACTCCTTTAGCAACTGGTAGTTTATATGCATGTACAAGCTATTGGGATGAGCACAGGTATATCTTGTTTCTATTGGTTAGGAAGGGGAGTATTTTAGAGATGTTGCACAAGTTAAGGTAGCAAGATTTGGGCAGTGATTGGATGTGGGACTGAAAGGATTGTTCAGAGTCCACCTAAAACCTTGGCATGCAGGGATGGGTTTATTATTATACAGGTTGATATATTATATGAGTTGATAGTTGTGCCATCAATCTTGGCAAGGAAATCAGGGGAAGAGGCACGTGGAGAAGGAAATATTATGAGCTTGGTTTTGGATAGATTAATTCTGAGGAATTGGTGTGACATCCAGGGTGATATGTCTGTCAGTAAATGAATGATATGTGAGGAGACTGAAGGAGTGAGCTGAGGGGTAGCAAGATAAATTTGGGTGTCGTCAGCATAGAGATGATATTAGAAGCTATGGGAAGCTATCAGCTGATCCAGGGAGGAGGTGTAGATTGAGAAGAGGAGAAGTCCAAGAACAGAACCTTGAGCGACCCGGACAGAGAACGGAAGAGGAGAGGAGGAAGTAGAATTGTAAGTGACACTGAAGGTGTGGTTGGATAAGTAGGATGAGAACTAGTGAAGAGTACAGTAACAGAGATCAAAAGCGTGGAGTTTTTTTGAGGAGGAGAGGGTAGTCCACTGTGTCAAAGACAGCAGAGAGGTCCAGGAGTAGGAGTACAGTATAGTGTCCATTGGATTTAGCCCTTAGCAGATCTGAGTTTTAGGAGAGCAGTTTCTGCGGAGTGTTGAGGGTGAAATCTAGACTGAAAGGGATCAAGAAGGTTATTCTCAGTGATGTATATATCACTGTTGCTGTCAACTCTCAATATGAGATCCAAAGAGCTGTCACTATCAGTGAAGCAAGCCATCATTAGGCTGAAAAAACAAAACAAACCCATCAGAGAGATAGCAAAAACATTAGGTGTGGCCAAATCAACTGTCTGGAACATCCTTAAAAAGAAAGAATGCACCGGTGAGCTCAGCAACACCAAAAGACCCGGAAGACCACGGAAAACAACTGTGGTGGATGACCGAAGAATTCTTTCCCTGGTGAAGAAAACACCCTTCACAACAGTTGGCCAGATCAAGAACACTATCCAAGAGGTAGGTGTGTCAAAGTCAACAATCAAGAGAAGACTTAACCAGAGTGAATACAGAGGGTTCACCACAAGATGTAAACCATTGGTGAGCCTCAAAAACAGGAAGGCCAGATTAGAGTTTGCCAAACAACATCTAAATAAGCCTTCACAGTTCTGGAACAACATCCTATGGACAGATGAGACCAAGATCAACTTGTACCAGAGTGATGGGAAGAGAAGAGAATGGAGAAGGAAAGGAACTGCTCATGATCCAAAGCATACCACCTCATCAGTGAAGCATGGTGGTGGTAGTGCCATGGCGTGGGCATGTATGGCTGCCAATGGAACTGGTTCTCTTGTATTTATTGATGATGTGACTGCTGGCAAAAGCAGTAGGATGAATTCTGAAGTGTTTCGGGCAATATTATCTGCTCATATTCAGCCAAATGCTTCAGAACTCATTGGATGGCGCTTCACAGTGCAGATGGACAATGACCCGAAGCATACTGTGAAAGCAACCAAGGAGTTTTTTAAGAGAAAGAAGTGGAATGTTATGCAATGGCCAAGTCAATCACCTGACCTGAATCCGATTGAGCACGCATTTCACTTGCTGAAGACAAAACTGGAGGGAAAATGCCCCAAGAACAAGCAGGAACTGAAGACAGTTGCAGTAGAGGCCTGGCAGAGCATCACCAGGGATGAAACCCAGCGTCTGGTGATGTCTATGCATTCCAGACTTCAGGCTGTAATTGACTGCAAAGGATTTGCAACCAAGTATTAAAAAGTGAAAGTTTGATTTATGATTGTTAATCTGTCCCATTACTTTTGGTCCCTTCAAAAGTGGGAGGCACATATACAAACTGCTGTAATTCCTACACCATTCACCTGATTTGGATGTAAATACCCTCGAATTAAAGCTGAAAGACTGCAGTTAAAGCACATTTTGTTTGTTTCATTTCAAATCCATTGTGGTGGTGTAAAGAGCCAAAAAGATTAGAATTGTGTTGATGGCTCTTTACACCACCACAATGGATTTGAACTCATTGACCTTTTATACACACACACACACTAATTACAAGCAAATAGATCACAGGTGAGGATGGTTACCTTTAATAGCCATTCAAACCCCTTTGTGTCAACTTGTGTTCATGTCGCACTCTCAAAAAACTCAAAACAACACTAATGTCTCTATCCTTAATAGACTCATGGAGACTATTGAACCCAACTGAAAAAGATTTCACCTTCTAAAAGCACCCCACAAATGCTATACAAGGATAGACTACCTATTTATCTCACAGAGAGATATTCCTTCACTTAAAAAAGCGAGAATAATCAATAATAATCAATCCAACTAACAACGCAAAACCAGACCCCAAAATCTTTCAATTGGCGATTAAACCCAAATTTACTAACTGACCTAGAGATAACATCACAAATAAAATCCAAGATAAACGACTTCTTCCACCTGAATGGGACCCCAGACACACAACCCCTAATCTCATGGGAAGCACACAAATGTGTAGCAAGAGGAGAGTTCATCAAATGGGGCAGTAGGAAAAAAAGGATAAAGAGAACCACATTGCTAGCCTTGTAGCCAAAATAAATCAATTAGAAAATCTACACAAACAATCACTTTCTGCAGCAGCAGAATCGGAACTAATCAACAAAAGAAAAGAACTTCAAGATTTCCTTGATAAAGGGATAAAAAGATCACTCTTCCTCAAAAACACCATATATTACGAATACGGAGACAAGGCTAGCAAACTCCTAGCTAGATCCCTGCACGACACCAAAATGGCAAACGTCATACATAGTATTCACGACCCAAAAGGCACAGAAATTTACAACATCAAACACATCGTGGAAACATTTCAGAAATACTACACTGAATTATACAATATCCCGTCCTTAAACAAATCCCTACCCACCACAAACAACAGAACAACGCTCATCAATGAATTTATCCAACAAAGTAAACTACCCAAATTGACTAGAAAAGAAACAGAGGATCTAGAGAAAGACATCACAACTGAAGAGATTACAAACACCATCAAAAACTTAAAAACAGGAAAAAGCCCAGGTCCAGATGGACTCACCTCCCAATATTACAAAACTTTTGAACCACATCTAACCTCCCCACTACTTCTGGCCTTAAATTCTTTAAACAAAAAGACCACAAAAATCCCACAAGAATTCCTATCTGCACAAATAACAGTTATACCTAAACCAGACAAGGACCACAAAAACTGTGCCAATTACAGATCCATTTCATTATTGAACACTGATCTAAAAATTCTAGCAAAAATTCTGGCGAATAGGCTTAAACCCCTCTTACATAAAATCATAGGCAAGGAACAAGTTGGCTTTGTGCCAGGACGAAAGGCAAAAGACAACACTATTAAAACACTAAATATAATACACAGAATGAAGGAGGGGAACGTAAAGGGCCTTCTCCTGTCAACTGACGCGGAAAAGGCCTTTGACAGAGTCGCGTGGGACTTCATGTTTGCGACTTGTGAGCATGTAGGTCTTGATAGCAAAATGATGTCATGGATTCACTCCCTATATGTGAACCCCACAGCTAAAGTCAAAGTAAACAATCATCTCTCGGACCCAATTCAAATCAAAAATGGAACAAGACAAGGATGCCCGCTCTTTCCTATATTATTCATTATAACACTTGAACCATTAATCAGAACCATAAACAACAATAAAAGCATACACGGGATTACAATAAAACAGAGAGAATTTAAAATAGCAGCATACGCTGATGACTTACTGCTCTTTATCTCTCAACCGCATATATCTATACCGAACCTTAACAAAATCCTAAACCACTATAAAACCATCTCAAACTTTAAAATAAACAACAGTAAGTCAGAGGCAATGAACCTGTCACTCACACCAGACTTCGAACAAGACCTTAAAAATTGGAATACCAAACAATACCAAACAATTCTCTTGGTTCGGCAGAGCAGCAGTACTAAAAATGGCGATATTACCCATGCTGTTGTATCTTTTTCACACCCTCCCAATAGACATACCCCAGGAGTTCTTCAAAAGACTCAATAGAGCTCAAAGAAATTTCATTTGGGCTCATAAAAGACCCAGATTACAGTGGAAACAACTCACATCCCCCAAAGAAAAAGGGGGACTGGGTATCCCAGACTTCCAAAAATACTACTTCGCTACACACATCACCAGAGTAATTGACTGGCACTGTCACTCTAACAACAAAGATTGGGTAAACCTTGAAGAAATAGACCCGCAGGTAAATACAAAGTTCCTCCCATGGACCCCACTCAAATTCTATCCTCATAAAATAAGATCCCACCCTTTAATTAACACGACATTAAAAATTCTCCAAAAAATCACAGAACCCTACCAAATTTCCTCCAATACTCCTATCTTAAACTCACCCCAGGTACCCTCCTTGAAACATAAATGGACGCCCAGATAAAGAAGTTCCAAATGGGTTAGAAACAACAATCTCACTGTCACGGTCAGTTAATGAGACCACTACACACATCGCTTCATCATAAAAACCTTCAGACCCTATGGGTCAGGGGGAAAAAGAAACCCCCTACACTCAACAAAGGTGACATTAGACCCAGAAAATACTCGGGTTTACTTTAAAGAAACTCGAGATAACTCAGAAAACTTCTTGAGGACCCCATACAGATAACCCTCCCACACTTTTTCTATGTTGTCGTACCCATTATAGCGGTAAAAATCATGACGACGAGAC
>BLSH010370337.1:247393-262363 GCA_018402905.1 Glandirana rugosa | reverse complement strand
ACTGTACTCCCCAAACTCTTCACCAGAGCCAGCCTCCTCAGAAGTGAAACTGGTTGTCCCTTCTAGAAAGCGTTGATGAACGGGATAAAGATCGGGACGCATCTAAAACCACTCTCATGGGGGAAAGGGCTTTCGCGGGTATGTAGAGGAACCGGAGGAAGAATTTAACATGATCCCTGCTTGTCAAGGACACTTATGCGTATTTGACTAGATGTCCATAAGGGAAATAATTCCGGAATATTTCCCTTATGTTTAAAACCAGATAGGGGAATATAGGGTAACGAGAGCGAAAAACGCTACACTTAGTGTGACTTCTACACCTTTCTTACCTTCACACACATCGTGTAATTGCTAATCAACTTCAGTGTGATTCACATCGCAAAAAGCGAGAGCAATGGGATATAAGGGGATAGACCAAAATTTGTATTCCCTTTATAAGGCCTTAATAAAGGGAATACCTGTAGATCAGTTTATGCGTATTCACAGGAACTGTTCGTCCCTAGTACAATTTAAGAAGGAGGCCAAGGAGATGTATGGGCGCTTTCGGGAAAGGGGGTACTCTCACCAAAATCTACGCAGGGCTAGAAATAGGGCAAGTAGTTGCGAAAGATCTTCCCTGTTGGTCAAAGTGAAGACTCCTCCGACCGAGACCACTTCTCAAACCCCTCATGTCAGGATGATAACAAAATATGGGGCACAGTGGGAACAAGTTCGTAAAACGATGTCCAAACATTGGCATCTACTCACTAGGGTTCCCATTTTAAGTGAGATTGTGGGACCCCGCCTCCTACTAGTGGCAAAAAGGGCCAGGAATTTGAGGGACACTCTTGTCCACTCAGAGTATCAAAGATCAGGGAGCAGTAACTGGCTCTCAGATAGGTCTAAACCCTTTGGCATGTTTAAATGTGGTAGGTGTAGCATCTGCCCATTAGTAGAAAAAACTGTAGATTTTTCTGGGGCTCGTAATGAAAGGAATTTCAAAATTAAGCAGTTTATCAATTGCTCGACCCCCAGGGTAATCTATATGATAACTTGCCCTTGCAAAAAAGCGTACATAGGGAAAACCAAGAGACCATTAAAAGTGAGGATTGGAGAACATTTAAGCAGTATTAGGAACTACAAAGAAGGGGATGAAAAACCTCTTGCTATACATTTTCACCAGTATCATCAGGGGAACCCATCCCTAATGAAAGTCAAAGGAATTTATGCCCTGCGACTCCCTGCTAGAAGGGGCGATTTCGACACCATTTGCACCAGAAGGAGAAAATGTGGATTTTCCTTCTGGACTCTATGGTGCCGTATGGCCTCAACACGGAGTGCAGCCTTTCTGTATTCCTATAAATATAAGAGATATCTGATATGACCGAACTGTTGGGCCCGCCCCCCCATCTGTTGTGGTCATGATCATTTAGTTTGAGGTCATTTTGGTGGTGTGGGGGGTTTTTTGCTTCCCCTCCCTATTACCCTCCACCCTTTGACTGTGGAAAAGGGTCTCTACAAATTTTGGTCTATCCCCTTATATCCCATTGCTCTCGCTTTTTGCGATGTGAATCACACTGAAGTTGATTAGCAATTACACGATGTGTGTGAAGGTAAGAAAGGTGTACGTAGAGAGGAGTATTGAGAGTGTGACATCTAGTGGATAACTAGGGTTATGACACCATTACGGGACTATTTAGTCCAAGCCGCTCCAGCCCCTCCTCTAGCTCCGAGGAAGTCTGCAATTGGCCAGACGAAACGCGTCAGCATCGCGTCACCTGACGTTTCCAATGATGCATCTGAACCCGCCCTTCACCCTGGAGACGCCTCCCACCCGCTCCGTAACAGCTGTTTGAATCAGCCGGAGCTAGGGAGGCCCTGCCACGCTGCAACACTGCTTCTTTGAGGCTATGGCAAGGAGTTGGGATTTGTGAATCTTTGGAACCCTCCGTCCTCCCATTGATGCCGCCTTCTGAGACCGGTGAGATCGTATCATAAAGTGCCAGTGTCACCGCTGCTGTACTTATGCCTGTATGGTGTCCACAGCTGTTTCAACAATTGTTTCACTTTGATCTTTGGACTGATCAGTGTTATTCATGATGGTGATCTATTAACTGCACCTTACTCCCCCTCACCTGGACTTCCATTCCTACATGCCATATACCACGTGCATTAGTGGTGTGCATTTCACTACCTGGGAAGTCAGACTGAAAGTGACGGCTTATATCCGATGGTATCATAGACATTCCCACCCCATTGCTATCTATCTGTGCCTCAACATCCTACCGGCCTATACGGCAGCGTTAACTCCCAAGCCACACACTCCCCTATCCCTGATATCATGGCATTTATAATTCATGTCCCTATGACCTGGCCAGGACCTCTTGTACTGGTCATGGACTTTAGAGGATGAATGATTGTATGTGGATGGCTGGGGTGACGGCTGCATGGGTGATCAGACGCGTCTTATATTACTGACAACGTTGTCAATTTTTACTGTTTTCCTACTCCAGTGGTTATGTACCTTTTATATTTAGTATATTAAAAGTTAAGTTTTATGGAACTTTGGGCTCCTGTTAATGGTGCGCTGGTGATCCTCAATCACCTCTCTTTTTTGACTCTCACTCACACCAGACTTAGAAAAACTCACAAAGCAAAACTGCCCATACAGATGGGAAGAAAACTCCCTAAAATATCTAGGAATAAAACTAACACGAAATCCCAAAGACCTTCATCAACATAGCTTTCTTCCATTACTTAAAAACATCGAACAAGACCTTAAAAATTGGAATGCCAAACAATTCTCTTGGTTCGGCAGAGCAGCAGTACTAAAAATGGCGATATTACCCAGGCTGTTGTATCTTTTTCACACCCTCCCAATAGACATACCCCAGGAGTTCTTCAAAAGACTCAATAGAGCTCAAAGAAATTTCATTTGGGCTCATAAAAGACCCAGATTACAGTGGAAACAACTCACATACCCCAAAGAAAAAGGGGGACTGGGTATCCCAGACTTCCAAAAATACTACTTCGCTACACACATCACCAGAGTAATTGACTGTCACTGTCACTCTAACAACAAAGATTGGGTAAACCTTGAAGAAATAGACCCGCAGGTAAATACAAAGTTCCTCCCATGGACCCCACTCAAATTCTATCCTCACAAAATAAGATCCCACCCTTTACTTAACACAACATTAAAAATTCTCCAAAAAATCACAGAACCCTACCAAATTTCCTCCACCACAAGCCCCCTAACAGCAATTGCAGGTAATCCCGAATTCCCACCAGGATCTGATAAGGTTAACACTCTTAAATCCGAACGAGACTCTCCCCTGCTGGCATACGATTGCATTAAAAATAACAAAACCTTAACGTTTCCCCAACTCAAACAAAAAATCTTGGGACAATCACTAAATTTCTGGACCTACATAAAAATATACGACTTCGTCCAGAATAACAAAAACAGAAATCTCATGGCAAGACCACTTACTAACTTTGAGAAAATAATACTTGATCGAAATCCTTTAAGGGGCGCCACCTCTCTAGCCTACAAATGGATCTCTCAACCATGCACAGATTTCAATGATAAACACAAAGACATCTGGGAGGCAGATCTCCACATCACAATCTCAGAAGCACAATGGGAGAAGGCCTGTGTATTCTCCCATAAATGCTCACTTAGCACACGAATGCAGGAAACATCCTTCAAAATACGCAACCATTGGTACATCACTCCGGTGAAACTAAAGAAATGGACACCTGCGATATCAGATTCTTGCTGGAGATGCCATAGAGAGGTTGGCTCCTTTCTACATTTATGGTGGTCTTGTAGCGAGATACAAAAATTCTGGTCAGAAATAATAAAATGGACAATCAAAATCACAGAGACGAATATAAAAATAGATGCTGCCCAATGTCTCCTGCACATAAACAATCTTTCCTACCGCAGATATCAGAAATCCTTAGTCAGACATTTATTAAACGCAGCCAAGACACTTATACCACTCCATTGGAGGTCACCACACATCCCCTCTATTAAGGATTGGATCCTTAAAGTGAACTTGATTCACGATATGGAAGAGACACTTGCAATCAAAAAAGAGAATACCTCACAATTTCACAAAACGTGGCACAACTGGACCCGTTTTAAATCATCAGGAAACTATATCAACTTATCAAGATAAAATCCTGAACCCTCTACCCCCTATCTATAAATACTCCACGGTCATACTCAAAGAATCCCTAAACACCCCTCAGCCAATCACCCCTACTTGCACTTAACTATCTGGATACAAATATTTCCCTTTGTTAACTATCTACCTTGAGTTTTATCACCCTTGAATACGATTAACTATACTCCAATGTCCTTGAACTTTTATTACTAATGCCATGTTATCATGTAACCACATACAGTTGATGTTACCCTTTATTGAAAACGTAAACTATTTGTATCTTTTGCAATACTTCAATAAAGCTTTATTGGAACAAAAAAAAAAGAAATGTTTTTGTGTTATTATTCATATTCTCTGAAAAATAACCAAGAAATCATAAATTCTGCCAGGGTATGTAAACTTACGAGCACAGCTGTATATACTGTATAGTCTGTATTTGTAATGTTATGATTTAATTTTAAACATAATAAATTACTTTTTTGTTAGATAAAAATTTGTGATGGGTGGAGTGATTTAGCGAAACTTTTATTATTTTTATTGTTTATTGGTAAAGCCATGTGATCACTGGTGACAGTTTGTGCACAGTGTTAGGGATGCATGATTGCGCAGGGTCCCAGCACAAAACGGGGACTCAAAACAGGGCTGTACATACAGTATGAATATAGCAGCACAGCATTAATGTCCATCCCCATGCTGTCACATAGGTTGCCATTAAGGAGTCAAGGGAACCATTTAAAGCACATTTCACCTTTAGAAACTACAATCATTTTACCTTCCTAGGTAACTCGAATGCATTTCACAAATAGTTAATGTCATACAAATGTCCTGATATTTGCAGAAGTTTCCACATAATACAAATCCGCTGACCACTGATATCTTCTCCACGGAGTTCTTGCAAGTGCTGGGTTTTCAGCCTCTTGATTGGCCGGTGGGGAAGATGTGATTCCCGCACATGAGTCATATATCCTAGTACTTTGTTGAGAATGTATGCTGAGCTGCACAGTTCAGTGTATATTCAATAGAAGATTGCAAACCGTCAGGTAGGTTTGCTTTAAGACATGTCTCTTCTATACTAAAAAGCTGCCTGCTCACAATTTCTTTTTTTCACATTAGTTCCACTTTAAGTTGAAAAAAAAAAAAAGATTAAAAAAGCATTATAATTTTCCTGAACTTGAGTGGGTAGAAGTGCACATAGGCTACTAGTGCAAAGCCTAGTAATGTGCATGACACCATGTAGGGTAGCAGATTGCAAACGCTGAGGGCAGACTAATAAAAAAATGATTTCTCACCAATTGCTTTGGTGTTTCAGCATAATTTCTCTCTGCTATACGATAATAAATAAAAGCCATAGAACTGAAGATTTAAAGGTTCAGACAATGACTTTAAAAGAGAATAGCTGCAAAAAAAGAGATCATGATTGCTAAAGGCAAAGAAGCCACAAAATCTGACTCAATGAAGGTAGTTTATTTGAGGAGTATTTTTTCAAATTCTTCCAGAAAAATGTCATAAATAGAAATTTACTCGGAAACAGATCAAATGTTTGACAGGTTTGATACAAGTGTATGCATTGCCTATATAGGGAATCAATGGGTAAAACTTTTTTTCCTTAGAAACCACATGGTTAAAGTCGTTCTAAAGGATCAAGGTTTTTTTACCTTCATGCATGAAGGAAAAATCCTTCTCTGTGCAGCATCCCCAGGCCCCCATAATTCTTACCTGAGCCCCATTGTGATTCAGTGATGTGCACAAAAGCCTCGGCTGTGCGGGGACTCTCCCTCCTCATTGGCTGAGACAGCAGCAGGAGCCATTGACTCCCACTGCTGTCGATCATAACCAGTGAACCAATAAGGAGAGAGAGAGGGTGGGGCTGAGCAGTGGCCCTATGCGTCAATGGACATAAGGAGAAGCAGCTTGGGAGCAAGCCTGCTCAGGTGCCCCCATAGCAAGCTGTTTGCTGTGGAAGCACTCAGCAAGAGGGAGCCAGGAGCACTGGTAGTGGACCTGAGAATTAGACATGTGCACTGCCAAAAAATTTGTTTGTCTTCGTTATCATTTTTTTTTTCCCAGGTCATTCGTTATGATCGAATTTCAATATTTTGAATAAATTTGTCAATAAGAAAATTTGTAAATTCGAAAATTCATAAATTCAAAACCTGAAAATTCGGAAATTTGAAAAATCCGAAATTTGACATCCAAAAATTCTGAAAATCGGAAATGCTGAAGTCCGAAAATTTGAAAATTCAAAAATCCGAAAATTCATAAATCCTTAAAGAAGAGAGAAAATCCAAAAATTCAAAAGAACGAAAATCCGAAAATAAGAATGAAAATTCAAAAATCGGAAAATTCGAAAATCGGAAAATTCTAAATAATAACCAACTAATAATAACTGTTACTAACTATTACATTATAGGTACTGGAATTTCCTTTCAAATTTGGCTGTTAGTGAACGTAATGAATACGCATTTATGTGAAGTTACAAATTATCCGAAATAGAGAATGACTCATCTAAACAAATGGAACATAACTAATTAATAATAATAATAAATAATAATAATAAAAAGTTGTCATTATTATTATTATTTATTATTATTAATTTGTTATGTACCATTCGTTTACATGCGGCATTCATTATTTCAGATAATTCGTAACTTTGGATAAATTTGTATTCATTACGTTCACTAACAGCCAAATTTGAAAGGAAATTCCAATACCTATAATTTAATAGTTAGTAACAGTTATTATTAGTTAGTTATTATTTCAGATTTTCAAATTTTCATGTTTTGTAATATTCAGATTTTGTTCTTATTATCGGATTTTTTGAATTTCTGGATTGTCGAATTTTCAACTTTCCGAATTTCTGAATTTTCGAATTTCGGATTTTCGAATTTTCGGTTTTGAGATTTTCGAATTTCGGAAAAATTTGTTTAACTGATTTACGTTAATTTACATATTTCCAAATTAACAAATTTGTCAAATTTTGTCGAAAAACAAATTTCATATGAAACTAATTGCACGCATCTACTGAGAAGAGAAGGATCGGAGCTGCTCTGTGCAAATCCACTGCACAGAGCAAATGAGTATGACGTGTTTGTTATTTTTTTGAAAAAAAAAATTTAGCCTCTAATATACTTTAATGTGGGGACAGAAGGTGAGGAATGTTTAATGTGTTTAATATTAAATACAACCTTTTCTTTTACAGCAATCAGCTTCATGTAAACTGTGATATTTTATAATCAGCTTTATTTGAAATAATAACCTATTTTCAGAGCTGCCAGCTTATATAGTTGCCCCACGCATACAAAGTTTGGGGTTTGGGATTGTCCTTTTATGCATATTTTTATACATTTGACCAATATGACATTTTTTTCTCTGAGCTGGAACATTGGAGAAATGATGTCAGCCAGGGGAGTAGAGTGTGAAATGGTGACTCGGCCATAAAAATAAAATTTTTCAAACTCTGAGTTGAGTTTGAGATAGCTATAAAAAAGTACCATTTTAACAAAAGCATTAATGACGTGCATTAACCTCTAATCAATATTCTATTTAGACAGTTGTAATGTTTTGTGAAATTGAATTTCACAAAAATATGTACTTGACTGTCCTGTCAAAAAAAAAATACAATTTGATATGTCTCTTCGTATTTTTACTAAATAAAATGGTTTAGCTCACCAAACCAATAAATGTATCCTTTGAGATCCATTGGAGAGATCCATTGGGGATCCAAGAGATCCATTGAGTCAGATTCACTAATCAGTCAGGTGTTTAAAGCAGTTTACAAAAAATAAATATATTTTTGGCAGTTACAAAATAAATAAACTGCTCTTTAATAGAACTCTGTTGAAATGCAATATATCCCTCACAAAGAAGATTTCAAAAGAACAGTTGTTGAAGAAGGGTATGAGACTGAATATTAGTGCAAAAAGATATTTAAAGAGTTTGATCTACATCATATGATGGGCAGGCATATAGTTTACAAATGGTAAAGATTTGTCATCATTGCTACTCTATAGTTGTAAATGTCTTAGATTGATCAGTACAACCTTTTAATAGCACCTCCCCCCAACCCAGTCTTAAAGCCCGATCTCAAAACAGTGCCGTGTCCGTTTGCAGCAGTGCTGCTCTTCTCTCCTCTCTTCTCACCGGAGGCTCGGCAGGAGCTGGAGCCATTAGCTCCGGCTGCTGTCAATCAAATCCTGTGAGCAGAGAATGGGTGCTGTGGCTGAGCCGCACTGTGTGTGTCAATAGACGCGCACAGCCCAGTTAGGTGTCTGGTTTTTTTGGGAAGTGCACAAGACTTGGCCTTTTCCCCGTCGGTGGTGAAGCCCATCTGCCTCGGACTATGCAGGAAAGCTACTTCTCCTTCTGCCTCAATGGAGGTTGGGTACAGGTAATAGACACACCACCATGGCACACCAAGCTCAATTGAAGGTAACAGAGGTTAAAATTATCTCCTGGAACATCAGAGGCTTAAACGATAAGATCAAAAGAGCTTTACTCTTCAAATACCTGCAGACTCACAAACCACATGTTCTGTTCCTACAAGAGATGCACCTCCTTGGGAGCAAAATTCTTGCCCTCAGGAGGGCGTGGGTCAAGCAGGGCTTCCATGCCACTTATTCCTCATATGCAAGAGGGGTCACAATTTTGTTGAACAAATCGCTGCCTTGCACGGTGGAGCGTGTGATTACTGATCCGGGGGGAATATATGTTATTTTAATTATGGAACTGTACTCTAAACGTTGGGCTATGGTTAATATGTATGTCCCTCCCCCGTTTGTCTCCACCATCCTGTACACGGCTATGACTGCTATAGCCCCATTTCAGATCCATAATATAATAGTGGGAGGGGACTTTAATGCTATCCTGGATCCAGACTGTGACACCTCCAATCCTGCCAGGACTGCCACGTTGGAACTGGTGGCTTGGGCGGACACCTTTGGACTTACTGAACTCTGGAGGTGGAGACATCCGGAGGAAAGAGCCTACTCTCATGTATCCTCTATGCACAAATCGGGTTCTAGGATAGACTTGATGTTTGGTTCTTCTGCTGTGCTGTCCTGCGTGCGGGCGGTCTCTTATCTCCCGACGGGCATTTCCGACCACTCGCCCCTAGAGCTCGGCCTGGTTCTGGGCCCGGGGGGTGGGTCGGGGTGTTGGAGGCTGGCGGCACGCTGGATAAATGACCCGCAAGTGCAGGAGGTAGTGGCCCCCAGGCTGGCTGAGTTCTGGCAGCTTAATGAGGAGTCCGCTGCAGTCGGGACGGTCTGGGAGGCTGGGAAGGCCCACGCCAGAGGGATATATATCTCCTCAATTAAGGCAGTGAGGTCTAACCATGCGGAGCGGGCCTCCCAGCTGGAGCGGCAAGAAACAGAGGCCCAGGAATGGTTTACAGTGTCGCCGGCTTCAGAGAGTTATGAGGCCCTGGGGCAGGCAAGACGGGCCCTTAGGCTTCATTATGTTTCACTGGTACACTCTGACTCCAAGAAATTGGCGGCGGAGCTGTTTGAGATGGGTGATAAAAACGGCAAGTTGCTGGCTAACCTAGTTCGGGAACAGCTCCTCCAGACCAGCATATCTAGAATTAGATCCCCAACAGGGGACATGGTTACTGAAGTTGGAGAAATTTTGAATGCATTTCATGGTTACTATGAAAATCTGTATGATGACCCATTACCAGTGGGTGAGGACTATCTGCTTGGTGAGTTTGGGGAGTTGCAATTGCCCATGCTCTCGGAGGGGGACAGAGAAGCCTTAGAGAAACCCATTACAAGACAGGAAATAGAGGATGCCATATCAGCCCTTCCAAACAGCAAATCCCTGGGCCCTGATGGGCTGCCTGGGGAATGGTACAAGACACATGCAGTGCTACTAGCTTCCAAGCTGACCAAAGTTTTTGCACATAGCTTTGAGGCTGGGACACTCCCTGACACCATGTATCAGGCCCACATTACCTTGTTGGCCAAACCAGATAAGGATCCGACTTGTTGTTCATCATAAAGGCCTATATCTCTCTTAAACTGTGATCTTAAGATATTGACAAAGGTTCTCGCAACTGGGCTGATGAGGCTGTTGCCGTCCCTGGTCAATATAGATCAGACAGGATTTATGCCTGGTAAATCCACCGATGTGAATCTTAGGCGGGTTTTTACACATCTTCAGCTGCCGGCAGAAGACAACGCCACTAGGATTCTGGTGGCGTTGGACATTGAGAAAGCATTTGACACTGTTAGGTGGTCCTATATGCAGAAAGTCCTTGAGAGCTTTGGATTCGGACCCAAGTTTAGGAAATGGATTGGTCTACTATACAAGGCCCCACAAGCCAGGCTTAGGTTGGGAGGTAGGCTCTCGGCCCCCTTTTTTATAAGGAGGGGTACAAGACAAGGCTGCCCCTTGTCTCCAGCATTATTTGCATTGGCTATGGAGCCTCTGGCAGAGGCCTTGAGGAGATCTGGGGAGGTAAGTGGTATCCGGGTGGGAGCGGTGACTGAGGAATTGGCGCTCTATGCGGACGACTTAATTCTGTTTTTACGGGACCCGGGCTCTTCACTGACGGTGGCATTGCGAATCCTAGATCCTAGCCTTCGCACCAATTGGAGAAAATCCGTTGTCCTACCTATTGATTCCAGGGCGCATGCCTTGGCAGATCCGGGAGTGCCACTTCAGTGGGCAACGACTATCAAATATCTGGGAATAGTCATCTCTGCGGATGTGCAGGACTTTGTTCGTCTAAATCTAATACCGACCATACAGTGGTGCAAGCAGCGATTGGAGGCGTGGGCAAATCTTCCCCTTTCAATAATAGGTAAAATTAATCTAGTCAAAATGAAGCTTCTACCGGTGCTGCTGTACCAGCTGAGGCACGCCCCCACTTGGATACCAAAGAGACTGTTCAAACAACTAGACTCTTTAATAACTGACTTCCTATGGCAATCACATTCGGCTAGGCTAAGTAAAAAAATCCTGTTCCGTCCGTGGACCCAGGGGGGCCTGGCTTGCCCAGATTTTCACTCCTATTATTTGGCTGCCCTCCTCACGCACGCTCATGGATGGTTGATAGCAGATGACACTAGCTCGTCAGTAGTTCTCGAGGCGGCACACCTAGGCTCATTTGAGGCCCTCCGCAACTTGCTCTATAGGGGCAGGGGAATCCTCCCCTCCCCATTGACTCAGGCTATGCGGACGGTGGTCAAGGCTTGGAATATTGTAATATTTAGACCTAGTCTTAAGAGGACCAAATGGTCCCCAGACACGCCATTGTGGATCAATCCCCGGCTATGGGAATTTCAGTCCCTGCCGAAACCGGGCCTATGGGCGGGACGGGGAATCAAGTATCTGCGGGATATTCAAGACGGGGCCAGGCTAATTACTTTTGACAACTAAAAGATAAGTTCCAGCTCCCGAACTCCTTCTTTTTTCAGTTTCTGCAGCTCCGCCATGCATATGAGTCACAATTCGGACCCGCCGGGTTCCGTATGGAGCGAGACGACCTGGAGTCCTTACTTCGGGATCCAGAGCTCACTAAGTCACTTTCACAGACCTATAAAGCTCTGCTTCCCACCAATTAAGTGGGTATGGAGGGGCTCCGGGAGCGCTGGCAGGCAGAGGTGCCGGATTTGGACCTGGAGGATTGGGAGGATATGTGGGATGATCCCTTGCAGTCCCTAGTAGCGAGCAGAGACAAATTAATCCAATTCAAAATACTGCATAGATACTACTATACCCCCCAGCGCTTACATCATATATATCCTTCGGTTGGGGCGGGTTGTTGGAGATGTGGGGTTGCCCCAGCGGGGTTTATCCACATCTTCTGGGAGTGTCCCAGGATTACACAATATTGGAGTAATATAACCCAATTTATTGAAGAACTGACAACCGTGAAGACGCCAGGTACAATTAAGGTGTGTCTCCTGGGCTTGGTGGATTCTTTGGCTCATTCCAGGGCCATGAGAACTCTAGTAGGTATCTTTCTCTTTTACGCTCGCAAAGCCATAGTGCTTAGGTGGAAAGATCCCGACCCCCCTACTTTGACGGCATGGAAGCGTTTGATAAATACAGTAGTCCCCCTGTACAAGGCTACATACTGTTCTAGGGGTTGTCCTGGGAAGTTTGAGAAAGTGTGGCATTTATGGAATGAGGCAGTCTCTACATTAGATGACAGGAATACTGACGACTAGTCTCACAAACAGCTTACGTGCAACAACCCTAGAATGGAAATGTGAGGCCTGGAGGAGGTAGAGATCCTTGGAAGGGGCAGAGGGGGCTAGAGTCAGGGTGAAGCACAATTTACGCGTCATGGACACTTTTTCTCAGACAACTTGAGCAGAGATTGTTTTTCTTGTTGTTTTTCTTTTTTCTGTTCTTTTTTAGTTCTTGGTAAAAGAATGGTTGTTATGAATGTCGGCCAGGGTATGCCCAAAGGCCATGTTTTGTAACCACAATTCAAATGAATAAAGAGAATTTATAAAAAAAAAAAATAATACATTATGTTTCGATGGTATGACCCACAGTTTTAGCCCTTAAGGTTTTAAGGTTTCTTTTTGTATTTTTTTTTTTCATACCAGCTTAGAGTTAGATTTTCACATAGATAAAGAAAGTACAATGTTACACACACATTTCACATATACATTTCTGCATATTTCTATTTGCTAAAAGTGGTTATTTATTTAATATATCTCACCCATACTTTGGATATCAGTTTTTACCAGGCATTTCATTCTGACATATAGTATGTTTGTGTATAGCAAGGATATGAGGTATTAATTAGTATGATCAATTCAGATTTATTTGGAGACAGATCAAGTTTTTATTTAACAGCAGTCATTGGTGGGCATAATACATCAACAGTCTGAAGGATAACCCAGCATATTCTCCCAGAAACTGCTCATCTATTATTCTGAACAGACAGATCGATAGTGAAAACGCATTATGGAATCTGAAGGAGTTTGAGACAATCTGGTGACCGTGGACCAGAAAGGTCATCCAGCCATGCATTTCCATACGAAATGAAAAAAATATACCTACAGTACTGTTTCTTTTTAAACAGACATCAAAAGTAACATTTTCCCTTCAGTCTAGTAGCTGTTTAGTATGTATAGTAGAGCGGCACACTGAAATTCATTTTAAACACGTCAAGCCGCTATTTTGATTAACATTCATGACAGGCTGTAAAGTTGGTGAATAGGGAAGTTAAGTAACGCTATTAACATTGTTTTTATATTCCTTGTACGTAATTGGGTATTCTTTGCAAAGTAAATGTTCTCAACATTGATTATGGATTGTGTTTATACCTACTGCCGCTGTGTTACACCTGCAATTTTGTTATAGTACCTTGACCTTATATTGCTATTTAATATCTGTGCCAATGGACAGCGGAGTATGGAGCAGAGCACTTTTAATTCTTTGTTAGGCACAGTCAGTTCTGGAACTTTGTAATGTTTAGATATGTCATTTTTAAGTGCCTTTGGTACTTTTTTGAGAGTTTGCATTACAATCAAAACGAATAAGAATAATTAAAACAAACCTTTCTTCACAACATTCACCAAGCTAAGTGAAAATTGTCTTGTGAAGTAAACAGCCTATTTTGTTTTAGTAAATTAGCCCCAGCGGGTCAGCATAACAGCCAGAAGGAAGTCTTTAGTTGCAGCCCCTACATTTCCCTGAACCTGGGCTCAGACCTTTGCATGTCAGGAACTCGTGCAAAATCACATCTTTCCCGATACACAAGAAATGGGATGCCATTTAGCAGAGGCACAGTGGTGCCATTAATTGTTAATGGTACCCCCATACATCTGTACACATGCTGCGTTTTCATGTGTGTCAAACAGTGCGGCTCGATTATTTGAAAAGAGCCCGGGATGTCTTATACATCATGTATGCATGTAGGGCAGCCCATTGAAACTAATGATGAGCTGCCCTACAAGTGACTCATGGTAACATGCAAAAAAGGCACAGAGACACTTGCACGCTTGGTCACACTTTTGGATGTGAATCAAATTTTAGGGAACATTTACCTAATGGGTGATACTAAGCCCTTCCTCCCCTACTAAATAATAATCTCCTCCCACACTACTACAGCCCTGCAATTTCAATATCTGCTATTTTATACATGGGCAATAGGTTTGGAAGTGCTTGGTGTCACTTACAGTAATGTTATGAAGTACTGATTGACAGCTGAGCTGAACACTCCTACCTCTCTCATACATTAGCTCGCTATTTTGGTAACAGCAGGGCTTAAGTTATACTTCCTGCCTTCCAACTGCCTTTTGCCTTCTTCTACCGTTGCGGATTGGCTGATTGACTAAAAGACTCACGATAACTGTGGCCTTTTTCTGCTAGTATTTTGGTTCTAACTGTGCAGACTAATGCCTCGCACACACGGGACGACGATCGTGCACACGACCGTGTTGAATCGTACGTTGACGGTCGTATGTAGCCTACTGACATGCACACGACGGTCGTGTGTGCAACGTACGACCGGTCGAACGTGATGACGTGAACGCGCGTATAAAGAGGAAGTGCTGGTATCGTTGCGCCACCCTTTGGGCTCCTTCATCTAATCTCGTGTTAGTTGAAGTTTGGTGTGTGTTGATTCGCGACTTTCAGATCGTTCTTCAGATCGTTCTTTTTGGATCGTTCTTTGGCTCGTTTCTGGACGCTCGTTCGTCAACGATGTTGCCTTCTCGAGAGAGAAATCTCGCTATTGTTGGCCTAGGAGTTCAGGCTTGGACCCGAAACCAACGTAGGAGAAGGAGAGAGAGGAGTTGCTGGACCAAGAATTGGTTGCTGAACCGTGATCAATTTGGTCATATGGCTTTGG
>BLSH010370337.1:192372-238029 GCA_018402905.1 Glandirana rugosa | reverse complement strand
TGGGACCCGACCTATCCCCCCTACCAGCTCGTGGGGGGAGGACTTGGTATGGTCGGATGTACGGGAGTTGTAACCCTCATACCCACGAAACCTCGTCCCCCCGAGACGTGGGGGGTGGGGTTTCGTGGAACAGGGGTACAACTACCCCTGTTCTCGGAGAAGGGGTGTTGGGACCCGACACCAACACACCCAGACGTCCACCCTCCGAATAGCCTTCGACCTTCGGGGTAAATTATTCCACCGGGGGTCTAGGACTGGGGGGGGTACACTTAATCATAGCCCATGTAGCATGGGGGTGATTAATTGGTTTTTCACGGTTTTTTCTTTTTTGGGGTACGATGTACCCGATACTAATTCACATGGGGGGGGTCAGGATCTGGGGGCCACCTTATTAAATGGGGCTTCCAGCTTCCGATAAGCCTCCCACCTGCAGACCCACACAACCACAGCCCAGGGTTGTGGGGAAGAGGCTCTTGTCCCCATCAACATGGGGACAAGGTGCTTTGGGGTGGGGGGTGCAGAGCCCCCCTGCTCCAAAGCACCCATACTCCCAATGTTGAGGGCATGTAGGCTGGTATGGTTCAGGAGGGGGGTGCTCGACCATCCCCCCTATCCAGCCCAGGGTTGTGGGGAAAAGGCTCTTGTCCCCATCAATATGGGGACAAGGTGTTTGGGGTGGGGGGGCGCAGAGCCCCCCTGCTCCAAAGAACCAATACTCCCAATGTTGAGGGCATGTAGGCTGGTATGGTTCAGGATGGGGGGGCACTCGCCCATCCCCCCCTATCCTGCCTGGCCAGGTTGCATGCTCAGATAAGGGTCTGCTTTGAAACCTAGGGGGGGACCTCACGTCAATTCTTTTAAACTTTTGGCACGTGGTTCCCCTTAAAATCCATACCAGACTGAAGGGCCTGGTATGAACTGGGGGGGGGGACCCTACACAAATTTTTTCAGTGATTTTTATCTATATTGCCGGGAGCCAGCAATACATTACAGCTATGATTTTAAATGACAAGTTTTCCTTTACAAATGTCATTTTGCTCTGGCACTGTTCTAAACATCACAGAGGTGTGCCCTTTTACAGGCAGGCTAAGGGACCCACCCCCCAGGCACATTATTTAACAGAATATTTCATTTTTATTTTTTCACTTTAAGCATTATTAAAATCACTGCTCCTGAAAAAACAATTGATTTAAAAACTTTTTTTGCATTGATACATGTCCCCTAGGGCAGGACCCAGGTCCCCATACACTTTTTAGGGCAATAACTTGCATATAAGCATTTAAAATGAGCACTTTTGATTTTTGGTGCCAACCTAACCGGGGGTAATTCGGCCCATCCCTAGTCACTGTTTGTGCTTAAAAGAAAATAAGTTTTACCTTCATAGACTGAATGTTTTTTTTTACAGTAAGAGCTGTGAAGATGTGAAATAGACTTTCACAGGAGCTAATTCTAGTGAATTCTGACTGTGTTTCTAAATGTACAAAATAAAACTGCATATTAATACATATTAATAACACTTTTGATTTTTCCTATTCTGGGAGTATCTAATTTCCTTAGAGGATCAGGAAGGGTTTATAGCTGTTTTTACCTTCCTTGAGGGTTCAGGGTTCTAAGGATGTAGGTTTTTCATTTTTTTATTTTTGTCTTTTGGTTGAACTTGAAAGACATATCTTTTTTTTTTAAACTTGACAAGCTATGTAACTGTAATGAATGTTTGGCCATATGCCACCTCTGGAATAAACATACCACTTTAAACCTCGGTTCATACTGTAGTGATGCGGGAACCAGCGCAATTCCAGCACCGGTTGCCGCATCACATCTCTCCAGCAGACAGTTTGGACTACTTTCTGCAAACCGCTGCTGGTGTCAATACAATATTAATGACACCCCCAGATCAGTACACAGATCACAGTGCAAACTGTGGGGTCGAATAGGAATCGGATCGCATGGGTGAGAACACCCATGCAATCCGATTCCAGTGCGGGGAAAAAAAAGTCCCTGCACCTTTTTTGTGCAAATCCAACGTGAGTTCAGCCATACAAACTGTATGACTGAACTCAGGACTGGCCCAAGACATTGTGCTGCCTGGATCCAAGAATGAAATGCTGCTCCCCCCAAAAAAAATCACACCCACCAAAAGGCCACCACATTCATTTTTATATCATGATAATTAAAATTAAATTTATCAGGAGGTCAGATTTACATGCAACAGCACTTTGTCTATAGGCAAAATGATATGACATACCATTATGTTCAATTCCAATGTGCAGGCTTGGGTAGTATAGGGGCAGAGTAGGGCAGTATATAGACAGACTAGGGTAGTATATGGACAGGCTAGGGTAGTATAGGGGCAGACTAGGGCAGTATATAGACAGGCTAGGGTAGTATATGGACAGGCTAGGGTACTAAATGGGCAAGCTAGGGTAGTATATGGACAGGCTACGGTAGTATATGGATAGGCTATGGTAGTAAATGGGCGCGCTAGCGTAGTATATGGACAGGCTAGGGTAGTATATGGACAGGCTATGGTAGTAAATGGGCACGCTAGGGTAGTATATGGATGGGCTAGGATAGTATATGGGCAGGCTAGGGTAGTATAGGGGCAGGCGGAGTGGCCCGGGGGGCAGTTGTCATCATGACACACAAAACTGCTGGAAAAAAAATGCGGTTGTCAATTTACTGGGTCAATAGAAGAGAAGGAGAGGTGGTTAAATGTGCTACCTCTCTCAAAGTGCTGCCTGAGTCCAATGGACCCACTGGGACTCATGGTAGGGCCAGTCCTGGCTGAATTCACATTGCACAGACATTGCATGTGATCGGCACCGCAGAGCGGGTGCGAATTACATGCAATGTCTGTGTTCGCTGCAGTGTGAACCCGGGCTCGATTTCGAGGTAAATATATATATATATATATATATATATAAGTGACACTTAAGGCCAACATCCGTATTATGTAGATAAAGCAAAATTAGAAAAAAGTTGGACTATATAGGCCAAGCATGGAGTCTAATATAAAACCATACATTTTTATTATACAAAATATTCTATTAAAAACAGAAAAAATTCATATATTCTAAAAACAGATATATTGATGCTTATCGGATTGACTGTATATATACAGAAGGGTAATAGTGATCTTGCTTGATAAATACAATTGATGGTAAAAGAGGTCTTCATGTGTCAACATGTTTCACCAAAATTAGCTTCATCAGGACGCATGAACACAATACATCAATCCTCTAGAGAAAAAACAAACTGCTTAAAACATATCTATACATATAGTAATACAATATACACTTTTTTTTGCTGTGTGGGACATAATGCACATGATCCCTCAGACAGGCACCAGAGCAACAAAGGCGCTTAAAGAGACACCAGATCAATGATAGATCTATATCAAAGAGATTATATATTTCCATAAGGACTAATATTATATAAGCCACACAAAGCCCAGTATGAAATGCAATGGATGGTAAGTACCTTAATAGCCCTTCCCAGGTGGCCCAATATATACGTTCAAGGTTGGAGTAGAAGGGGACAACAGATAGAATGTACTTTAAATTTCCACCTAAGCCTTGAATACTAAAAG
Organism: Glandirana rugosa; assembly: GCA_018402905.1. NCBI lineage: Eukaryota > Metazoa > Chordata > Amphibia > Anura > Ranidae > Glandirana > Glandirana rugosa. The sequence goes on along the minus strand of BLSH010370337.1, from coordinate 234,440 downwards.
AACCAAATCTAACATCTACCTTCGCTATCATTTACCTTCAAAGTATATCTATTATCTCAGTACAGCTTCCTGTGTAATGTATATATCACATCTCTTCTGCTTTCATGTCAAAAGGATAGAGGACTGCATATTACTGACATTCAATATTTCCTTTCTACCTGACAAAAATATTTAAAAAATCATAATAACAGTTAAAAATGTAATCTATGCATCCTCTTTTATATTCTGTCTCAATGGCTAATATTTACCCACACATAATAATTTAAATATTATTTGCCTGCCCCATAAGACCTCAGACAGTGGCATTTTGCCCTCCAACAAAAAAAGGCTGTTAATTTTGGTATCACTAGCTTCCAGGAAGAATGATGTCATAGTGACAGGTGAGGGGTAATAATCTTATTTGCGGCAAGTCCTCCAAGTGACCTTGCTAGTGGAATGAAATTGTTATTTTCCCTAGTTGCCAGCTTTATACTGCAACACTATTCATGCCCTGCTGCTTTGCTTTATCATTGCTGACTTCCACAATCAATAATGCATTTTCATCAGGCAAAAATAAGGAAACTGACAATGCAGCTATACAAGCGATATTTAGCATGTGAGTCAATCAGTTTTAAACACATGATCATTTCAGTAGCATATTATCTGCACATTCTGCAGATGCGAGACAGGTACTTAAAGCAAATATTAGTTTACATCCAAACTGTGGTAAAATAATTCCTCTATGAAAATATGCTGGCAAATTCTATACATTGTAAGAAATATTCCTAAAGACCTGTACTGAGTTTTTTTTTTAATCTGTAAAAAATATCCATGCACATCTGTACTGAGGAAAATATGAATGCTTCCTTTGCCAACCACATTCTGAAAATTCTGCTGTTTTTGGCTAACCTGAAACCAGCATGCAGTTTAGGAAAGTCAAAGTTAAATCAGACATCTTAATCTGTATGTACTGTTATTCATACTGTTATTCATAGAGCCAGCAGGGTTGATTTACTTAAAGCAAAGAAGCTGTTCACTTAACAAGGGAAGTTGCACTTTACAGGGAATTTGCCTTAAAGATTAATGAATGAGATCAAACTCTGCTGGCTTACATCGTCCAATCATGACGAAGCAAACATGCTGTTGTTTTCTTTTTCCTTGCACATGATTTGGTTTAATAATTTTCCTTGCAAAGTTAACAACCTATTTGCCTTTAGTAAATCAACCCATTGACTTAAAAGTAATAGAGACAATGGATCGACATGACAACTAGCGACCTGTTTGATTGCTTTTGGCGCCACTCAAAGTAGAGGTGAAAACATAAAGAGTGGCCTCAGCCTACATGTCTCCAGCAAACCACACAACCTGATGAAACAATCCCCACCCTCTGGGGCTTAGTCACAGGGTGGGCGGGGTGAAAATGCATCAGGGTATGTGGTTTGATGGAGACATGTAGGCTGAGGCTGCTCTTTATTGATTATTCACCTGGACTGGTTGGAAGTAGCAGAAATCTTTTCCTCTTTACAATTACTAACCCCCTGCATTGGTATTAGGAAAAGCCTGCACTCCATGTTCTGGGACACAGGGATATGCATTCACCTCTACTTTGAGCAGCGCCAAAAACAATCAAACAGGTCCCTGGTTGTCATGTTGATCCTTTCTCTTTACATAACAACCAGGGATTTTGTATTTTTGGAAAGAAAAAGGAACGGAAGAAATGTAATTATCAGTTCTTTTTTACTACAGATATCCTTCTGTTGTCATAGTCATCTCATGATTAGTATATATGGCCTAAACTAGTATGTCCATGGTAGAACTGTGACCATTCTATAGGCATTCAAATATTTATATAATATTAACCCATTCATGTCTAAGGGTAAAACAAATATTAAAGCCTATGCACGATTTTGCACCTTTGATATGTGTTAGTAAAACTGTACGTATCATCAGAACTGTAGTAGTAATAGGAAACCCAAGCATTTCTTTACCTGCGCAATGGACTATTAATGTAAGAAATGTATATGTGTGGAGCTGCCCATATCACAGACAAGAAAGTACTGTAAACATATGAACCAAAATTTAACTTATACCACGCTACCACATATAGTACAGGATTATTATTATGTGCAAAACAGTGCAAATAGCTAAAATTTGTGCAAATATCAAAAATTTCCAAAAATATTTTGTGCAAAATAGAAGAAAAGTGCAATAGTGCAAATAATCTCTGTATAAGTTCACATATGTCGACACTATAAACTATATCCAAGAAATAATTGATGAACAAAAAGTCCAAACACCCGGTATCACTCCTTTCTCACCAGAAATAAATGATCCCTATTACAGGGATCAAACGCCCTTGACAGAACCACTATCCTCCAAAACGACATGCGTCTGCTCTGGATGAGCTGACCGACAGTCCTCAAAGAAGGGGATGATGGTGCGAAGAAAATATTAAGGGGGGACTAATGGTGAAGTACGCAGCTACATTTATTAAAATACCAAAGGTACTACAAAATAGCAAATGGGATAAAAACAATGAGACAGCAGGGGACGCCGAAAGCACTCCACCTGCGTTCCAACTGGGCGGAAATAGCGTGCTTAGAGTTCCGGTCTCCCGACGTGGTGTTTCACCAGCTAACACGCTGACATCATCAGGGGGGCACCTGGTCGTTTTGGAGGATAGTGGTCCTGTCAAGCGCGTTTGATCCCCGTAACAGGGATCATGTATTTCTGGTGAGTAAGGAGTGTTTGGTGAAGGATTGTAGCCTTTTATGTGTTATCTTTGATCGGTCCGGAAATCGGAAGATCCAGTCAAGCCGCCATATGTAGTGTGTGAGAGTAGAGATAGAAAGCTAGGTTAGTTAGTGGCTTTTAGGCAGTTTAGTATATAGATAGTTATATACAGTGTAGACAGTGCGACCTATATACAGTCAGCACAGGCAGTGTATTCATATATATACAGTATAGTATATATATATATACCGTATTTTTTGCACCATAAGACGCACTTTTTTCCCCCCAAAAAGTGGGGGAAAGTCTCCCTGCGTCTTATGGTGCGAATGCTGCAAATACACCCACCCCCCCCCCTCATCGCCGCCGGGAGCTCGCATTACACTGCGGGCTCCCGGACACAATAGAGCACTGCTCTGACCTCACACAGTGAGAAGACAGAGCAGCCGCAGTACTTCATTTGGCCACTGGGGCTTCATTCGGCCCCAGTGGCCAAATGAAGTACTGCGGCGGCTGGAGCTGCTTTTCTGAATGGGATCTGGCTGCAGAGTGGAGCTCCACTATGCGCAGGGTGATGACATCATCACAGCGCAGTGGTGGCGGGAGATATGAATCTCCCTCTCAGCTCTGTCAGGCTGCATTTCATGGACACAGGTATGTGCTGTATTTCATAGGACTCTGGTATATGCTGTATTTCATGGACCCTGGTATATGGCTGCACTGGTAAATATTTTAGTACACCATTTGGTTCAGAATATTTTTTTTTCTAGTTTTCTTCCTCTAAAACCTAGGTGCGTCTTATGGTCAGGTGCGTCTTATGGTGCGAAAAATAAGGTACTCTGCATTCAGTGTAGACTATATACAGGCAGTGCAGGCAGAGTAAGAATATATATATATATATATATATACTGCATCCAGTATAGCCTATATATACAGGGCATTTAGTGTAACCTATATGCAGGCAGTGTAAGAATATATATATATATATATATACAGTTGTGCTCATAAGTTTATGTACCCTAGCAGAATTTATGATTTCTTGGCCATTTTTCAGAGAATATGAATAATAACAAAAAAACTATTCTTTCGCTCTTGGTTAGTGTTTGGCTAAAGCCATTAACCAGTTCCCTACCGAGTCATTGTAAAATGACGCTGGCAGGGAACCTCCGTTGATCCAGGAGGACGTCATATGACGTCCTCCCTTTCTCGCCGCTACTGTGAGAGCCGGTCATGTGATGTAAACAAACTGTGGTAACGAGCTGTTACCGCAGTTCTCCCTGTCACACACCGATCGTGTGTGAGAGGGAGATTGCGGTAACAGCTTATTACTGCCTACTGTGTACACCAAGCACACTGATCACCCCCCCACCTAATAAAGAGGACCTGTCACCACCCCATCAAAGTACCTATCACAACCCATCAGAGTACCTGTCAGCTGTCCATTAAAGTACCCGAGTACCTGTCACCTGCCCATCTGAGTACCCGAGTACCTGTCACCAATCCATCTGAGTACCCGAGTACTTGTCACCAACCCATCAGAGTACCTGAGTACCTGTCAACAACCCATCAAAGTACCCGAGTACCTGTTACCAGCCCATCAGAGTACAGACCTTGCCGTGGTCAACCAAAGAAGTTGAGTGCACGTGCTCAGCATCATATCCAGAGGTTGACTTTGGGAAATAGACGTATGAGTGCTGCCAGCATTGCTGCAATGGTTGAAGGGGTGGGGGGTCAGCCTGTCAGTGCTCAGACCATACGCCACACACTGCATCAAATTGGTCTGCCTGGCTGTGGTCCCAGAAGGAAGCCTCTTCTAAAGATGATGCACAAGAAAGCCCGCAAACAGTTTGCTGAAGACAAGCAGACTAAGGACATGGATTACTGGAACCATATCCTGTGGTCTGATGAGACCAAGATAAGCGTATTTGGTTCAGATGGTTTCAAGCGTGTGTGGTGGCAACCAGGTGAGGAATACAAAGACAAGTGTGTCTTGCCTACAGTCAAGCATGGTGGTGGGAGTGTCATGGTCTGGGGCTGCAGAGTGCTGCCAGCACTGGGGAGCTACAGTTGATTGAGGGATCATGAATGCCAACATATACTGCAACATACTTAAGCAGAGGATGATCCCCTCCCTTCAGAGACTGGGCCGCAAAGCAGTATTTCAATGTGATAACGACCCCAAATACACCTCCAAGATGACCACTGCCTTGCTAAAGAAGCTGAGGGTAAAGGTGATGGACTGGCCAAGCATGTCTCCAGACCTAAACCTTATTGAGCATCTGTGGGACATCCTCAAATGGAAGGTGGAGGAGCGCAAGGTCTCTAACATCCACCAGCTCCGTGATGAAGTATGGAAGAGGACTCAAGTGGCAACCTGTGAAGCTCTGGTGAGTTATTTTGAGGGGAAAGCAAATTTACACTGTTATACAAGCTTCACACTCACTACTTTACATTTTAGCAAAGTGTCATTTCTTCAGTGTTGTCACATGAAAAGAGATAATAAAATATTTACAAAAATGTGAGGGGTGTACTCACTTTTGTGAGAAAGTGTCTTTTTTTTTGCATTACTGCAAATTTAACGCCATTTACTTCTGTGTGCGTTACTGCCAGTTTAACGCCATATAGTTCTGTGCGTTACTGCCAGTTTAACGACATGTAGTTTTGTGTACATTACTGCCAGTTTAACGCCATATAGTTTTGTGCATTGCTGCAAGTTTAACACCATTTACTTCTGTGTGCGTTACTGCCAGTCACATCATATAGTTCTTTTATGGAAAAAAAAACATCATATAGTTCTGTGTGCATTCCTGCAAGTTTAACGCCATATAGTTTTGTGTGCGTTACTGCAAGTTTAACGCCATTTACTTCTGTGTGCGTTACTCAAAGTTTAACGCCATATATTTCTGTGTGTGCTACTGCAAGTTTAACGCCATTTACTTCTGTGTGCGTTACTGCAAGTTTAACGCCATATAGTTTTGTGCATCACTGCCAGTTTAACGCCATATAGTTTTGTGTGCATTACTGCCAGTTTAACGCCATATAGTTTTGTGCATTACTGCAAGTTTAACACCATTTATTTCTGTGTGCATTACTGCCAGTTTAACACCACATAGTTCTGTGTGCGTTTCTGCCAGTTTAATGCCATATAGCTTTGTGTGCGTTACTGCAAGTTTAACGCCGTTTACTTCTGTGTGCGTTACTCCAAGTTTAACGCCATATAGTTTTGTGCATTACTGCAAGTTTAACATCATACAGTTCTTTGCTCCACTGTACGTTTGACGCATTATATTGCAGTATATTATAGTGTATCCGTGGAGTTCTCAAATTAAAGTGCACCAAGCACCAGTTTACATTGATTAAAGTGCATTTACATACAGATTTCCACTTCTTTACATTTGCTAATAAGCACTGCCCCCCTCCCTCCCAATAATGTCTGGGAGGACAACAAGGAGAAGCAGACAATCCCTTGGCACTGTAAGGGGGCCAGCATCAAATGTGTCCACAGGCAAAGGACGACGTGGTGGTCAGTCCTCAGGCAGGGATCATTTCCTCTGTTTAGTGAGTTTGCCCATGCTATCCAGCCACAGCATGTAGAGGAGGTGATGGATTGGCTTACTAAACCTTCCTTATCCTCCTCATCCTCTGTCATGCAAGCAGAGACAAGTGTGCAGTTCCCTGCACTTGCCAGAGTGGATAAACATGCCTCCTGGCCCATCTATTCCTGCCATAGCCGCAACATCAGCCATGGAGGAGTCAGCTGAGTTATTTGACCACAGCGTCAGCCACTTGCTCCTTGATGATGCCCAGCCATTACTGGATTCAGAGGTTGGTTCTGAGGTTGAGGATGACAGGAACATGAGCCTAGAGAGGGGTGAACACTGGTAGACAAATTGGCATTCATATTCCCCCAGCATGTTGCCAAGTTGTCTCCAGTGGTAACAATGATGATGAAGTTGGAGGAGATGGAGAAGATCATGATGATGATGATGAGGTCACTGATGCAACTTGGGTGCCAAATAGAGCAGAGGAGGAAACTGAAGGTAAGACGTCACAACCCCAAGGAGGCCAACATCAAGAAAGAGTAGAGAGCAGCCACCCTATTCCATCACATTCTGCAGCTGTTATCTCCTGACCCACTTCCCAAAGCTCAGCTGTCTGGGCCTTTTTCAGCACATCTGCAGCAGATCGCACTGTTGTTATCTGCAAATTGTGTCTCAGGCTCATCAAACGTGGCAAAAACACCAGCCATTTGGGTACCACATGCTTAACTAGGCATTTCACGTCCAACCACTCAGCCCGTTGGCAAGAGCACCTAAAAGCCACACAAAAGGGGTACAAATCTGTCCCTCTTCCTCCTCCTTACCCACTTCAGTCTGTCCCTTCTATACCGAGTCATGACCTCTCAGCAGCCTCCACTGACAGGGATGATGGTATTGAACAGGGTGTCCCAGGCCCTAGCTGCACATCTGCCAGCAGCACACCACCAGCTGTAGACTGTAGCCGGCAAATTTCTCTGCCCCATCTGCTGCAGCGGAAAAAATACAGTCCCTGCCACCCACATGCCCAGCATCTAAATGCAAGCTTGTCAAAGCTGTTGGCTCTCCAACTTCTGCCTTTCAGCCTGGTGGATTCTGCCCACTTCCGTGAATTCGCACAATGTGTTGTACCACAAAGGCAGGTTCCCAGTTGCTACTACTTTTCACAGAAGGCTGTTCCATCTCTCTACCATCACATGGAAGGGAATGTTCTGGCATCTTTGGACAAGGCAGTTAGCCGCAAAGTCCACCTTTCTGCTGACATATGGTCCAGCAAGCATAGGCAGGGACGATATATTTCATTCATAGCACACTGGGTAACGCTGCTTGCAACTCAGAAGGATGCAGGACAGGGCTCGGTGCTGCAGCTTGTTGTGCCTCCATGTCTCCATACAGCTGGTGGTGATGATGCCAGACCTGTGAGCTCTACCCCTCCTCCTCCTCCACCACCTCCATTCCCTCCTCTGCAAACTTGTCCTATGAACATCAGGTACCCCCTAAGCATTCAAATTGCATGAGTCAGGCTAAAAGGTGCCATGCAGTGCTTCAGCTGGTGTGTTTAGGGGACAGGAACCAGCCCGGAGCAGGGATTCATGCAGCTCTGCAGGGACAGGCCCAGAGGTGGTTCAAACCACGCCAGCTGGAGCCAGGAATGGTGGTGTGCGATAATGGCTTAAACCTCCTGTCCGTCCTTAGACAGGGAAAGATGACACATGTGCCATGCCTGGCACATGTCCTCAATTTGGTGGTGCAGCGTTTCCTAAATACGTACCCAGGGGGGGCGCATGCGCGAAGCCGTCCATGCAAGTCGCATAGGAACGGAGCTCCGCACCTGGGGAGGACGCTGCGGCTAACACCAGCCGATCCGGACACCCCAACCCGCCCGAATCGATAGCCACAGAGCCCGCAACCCCCAAGTGTCCTAGGGAATGGTCCTCGGCGGACCCCGTGCCATAGTCAAAGCCAAAAACATACGTGAGGCCCTGGCTCAGGCCTCCTCTAAGATGGTGGCGGATGCCGCCCGGCGCTCAGGCGGCACATCCCAGTGATCGCCGAAGAGACCGCAGATCCCGCACAGCGACGAGGGTGAGTCTTATGGTGAAATAGAGACATCCCCTATGCACCCACAGTCTCAAGAGTCCCAATCCGCCCTGGTGGCACAATTTGGGAAGCTACTCCACAAGGTCCTCAAGCAGACCTCAGAGCAGATCACTGACCTCCTCACCAGAGACATAAGGGAGCTAGGCCACCGCACGGAGGAGCTGGAACAAAGGGTAGAAGGCATTGAGGCTAATATTCATAACCAAAATGAGGAGGTAGCTTTATTAAGAGAGGAAAACAGCCACCTACAGCTTCAGCTTGAGGAATTTGAGAACAGAGCCAGAAGCTCAAACATTCGGATTAGAGGGATTCCTGAAACAGTGCTAGATGTTCAATCTACGGTAACTGCCCTCTTCCAGGAACTCATGCCAGCCATCCCCATAGAGCGCCTGGAGATGGACCGGGTCCATAGGACCCTAGCTCCCAAGAAAGATGGAGGCCCGCCGTGCGATATTATTGCTAAGCTTCATTTTTACAAGACCAAAGAGCAACTCCTTCAGGCGGCCCGCCAGAAAGAGTCCCTCCGCTTTCAAGGACATAACTATCAACTCTTTGCTGACCTTTCTCAGGCCACAATTACACGCCGGAGAACCCTGAAGCCCCAATTACAAATCCTGCAACAGCACCAGATCGCATACACCTGGGACTTCCCATTCTCCATCAAATTCACCTATAAAGGCAGCAACCATATATGCAAATCCCAGGCTGACCTATGTTCTCTCCTTCAGGATCTGAATCTCTCCCCTCCAGATCCAGCCAGAAGGACCAACGCAACAGACGTCAATCAATCTCTGTCTCCCCGCAAAAGAATCAACCCTCCACCTCTACCAGTGAGGACCGCAACATCCACAAAAGAGGTAGATTCACTCCCGCAGCAGCTGATAACATGGACTCCATGGATTGAGGTATGATACTGACTCTCCCCGTTTGCACTCCCGTCTTCTGGAGTACATTGGCAGGCATGGACGATAAAATATGGCCTGTTGCTACCCGCTTGCCACTGTACATCTGAGACTTACAGTTACCTTTTGACTACAGCCTATGCGATACTCTCTGTTAGGCCCCCAACCCCAACTGCTAAACCCCCTGACCATAACTGGCATCCGCATTAATCAGCTCTCACAGAATCCTGTTCACCTTGGAACCCCACTCAGAAACTGAACCTCTACACCGTAACGGATCCTGTATTTCGGACACCAACGAGTTTCTATGCTCCTTGCCCCAAGTCCCAAACTACTTCTTGAACTGACCATCACCCATTCCCTCCACGCACCTGCGAATGCCCTCCACCCCTCTAGACTGTCCATCCTCTATATGACCAATCCATTGGATAATGGTTCTGGCACAAGCCCCCGGACTGGAGAACTCATCCTGAACTGGTCAGGAATACCCGGATCTCCTGTCAGCAACCCCTGATACTACCTGACGGTGTACCTCTTCTTGGGCTGCCTATTCTTGTTATATTTGTAGTTCAGTTTATTGTTGTTATTGATGTTGCCTTACTATTGATTAACGCTTAGGCCATTGACTCCCCCACCGTATAACTTCAGAGTCACACCTGTAGCTGAGTGAACCGCCCCCTTTCCAAATTACCCCCCACGATACCCACCACAAGATGTACCCACCGACCCATCCTCTTTGCTCATATCCAGCCGCCCACCACGGGCAACCCCTTTGATCATCACGAGGATGTCCAGTAACATATAGCCATTTTAAGTAGCCGTTGGCTCTCCCTAGTCGCTATTGCTGTCCCCCCCTGCTATTCGACAGGGTCTTGTTCAGACCCCCCAGAATAGCCCCTTCTCATCCTCAGTGGCCTTTGCCTGCCCAGGATGAGCAAACATTGCTCACCTCTCCCCCCTTCATTCCCCAGTTTCTGTGGGTTACCCTATATTAACCTCCGCCTCCCCCCCACTTCCTTCACACATTCTACAGTATGGACTAAATATTTCTCTCGCTTCCGTCTACCCTTACTATACTCGTCTTCTTATCACCTCCCCTCCCTTCTCTCCCTAGGGGTACCCTGCGGCTTCCTACTCTCTCCACACTCCTAATGCTAAACAAAGATAATCCCACATGATGGCTCCCCTAAACTTTCTGACACTAAACGTTCAAGGGCTCAATGTCCCACAGAAGAGGACTAAAGCTTTCCGCTCCTTTGCCTCTTTAGACGCCCACGTCGTATTCCTGCAAGAAACCCATTTCACCACACAATCCACCCCCAAATTCTTCCACAAAACATATCCCCAGGTCTTTACTGCCTCGGCCGACAAAAAAAAGAGAGGGGTACTTATAGCCCTTCATCGTAGGGCACCATTCTCCCTATCCAAAGAGATTAAAGATCCCAAAGGGAGATACATTATATTGATAGGTCATCTTCTCGAGACCGAGGTTACCCTAGTAGCGTACTATGCCCCTAACAAAAGGCCCACCTCCTTCATGTCCCACCTATTGCAGGTTGTAACACAACATAGACGAGGCACACTAGTTCTGGGAGGCGACTCAAATCAAACCATATACCCGTTCCTCGACAAATCTCCCTTTAACCCGGACTCGAACCCGGGAAGCAAGAGTCTAAAGCAACTGCTCACCTCTCACTCCCTCATTGACACCTGGAGAGAGTCCAACCCCACCCTTAGACAATACACCCATTACTCCCACCCCCACAAAACCCTTTCTCGTATTGACCACATTGATTGATGTATGTACAGTGTCTTCCCTCTTAACCTCCATCATAGCCCCGTGCCCATGGTCTGACCATGACGCTGTCCTCTCGTCTCTAACCTCCTTAATTCCTAAACAAATTGACAGAACCTGGTGCCTAAACGACTCTATTATATCCAGCCCCTCCCACTGTCTAGACATCTCAATGGCCCTCAAGGACTACATCACTAACAACTCCACCGGAGACATATCCCCCTTAACTATGGGAGGCGCATAAACCTGTCCTTAGGGGTGCATTGATAAGCAAAGCATCCCACCTTAAAAGGGATAGGAAACTGAAGCACAAAGAACTAGACGCCCGATTTCTTAAAGCCCACAACAGCTTCCAGATGGACCCTACCTCTGCGAACCGACAAATCTTGGACCAGGCACAACTCGAGCTAGACCTCTTTCTAACTGAATCGGCTGACAAAGTTCTGAGACGCTCCAGGCACAAACTCTACATGAAAAGCAATAAACCAGACACCTTCCTTGCACTCACTCTGCGGAAATTGGACCAACCCTCTAAAACCCATCAGGCTGAAGATAGCCCACGACACCTACACTAGCAACCCTGTAAAGGTGGTCGCCCATTTCCGTAGACATCTTGCTAACCTCTATTCCTCCCAAAAGACTTTTGACGAAGCCCGTGCCACATCCCTACTCTCCCACATCTCATTACCCTCCCTGACAGCTGAGCAACGTGCTACACTTGAGCAACCTATCACCGACATAGAAGTGACAACAGCCATTAAATCGCTGCGCTCCAATAAAAGACCAGGCCCGGACGGTTTCACCACTTCATATTTCCTGACCCCGGCCCCCAATAGCATCTTGAAGGGTGCTAACTTCAGGCCTGAATCCCTTTCGGCAGTCGTCTCCATGATACCCAATCCCCACTCAGACGACACCTCTTGGGCTAATTTTCGCCCAATTTCTCTACTAAACCTAGATATCAAACTCCTAGCCAAAATTTTAGCCATTCGTCTGAACCCAATAATCAGATCCCTGATCCACAGAGATCAGGTTGGATTTATTCCCACCAGGCAGGCAGGCGACAACGTCCATAGGGCAGTTATCCTAGCACATGTGGCAACGAAACGGAAAATACCAACCTGCTTTCTATCTTTAGATATAAGAAAAGCGTTCGACACCCTGTCTTGGTCCTACTTAAAGTTTGCCCTCACCTCCTGGGGCTTTGGCCCCCACTTCCTCTCCTGGATCTCCTCCCTATATCATTCCCCCTCAGCCTATGTCAAATACTCAGGCTTCAAATCTGACCCATTCCCGGTACGCCGTGGAACGCGCCAAGGCTGTCCTCTCTCCACTCTACTCTTCGCCCTCGCAATTGAACCACTAGCACAATTGATTTGCACAAACCCAAACATAAAAGGCATCGACTTAGGTGGTCATCAACATAAATTATGTCTCTTCGCAGACGACATACTATTATTCCTGACAGCCCCCATAACCTCCGCCCCGAACCTCCTTAAGACCTTAGACGAGTTCGGCAAAATTTCAGGTCTGGTGGTGAACCCGCACAAGTCCAAAGCCCTCAACATCTCCATCGACCCCCAACCACTAGCCCAACTACAATCAATTTTACCTTTCACTTGGTCTACCAATAGCTTGCCCTACCTAGGCATCCAACTCACAGCTAACCTTGATAGCCTCTACTCGGCAAACTATCCCCCAATGCTAACACACTTAACAAACCTTATGCTGTCCTGGTCCAGGCTCCCCTTAGCCTGGATAGGCAGGATTGTCACCACTAAGATGACTATCCTGCCCAAAATTCTATATCTATTCAGGGTGTTACCAATTCACATCCCTCCACACTTTCTTCGCATATTACAGAAACGTACATTTCAATTTATGTGGGGAAAGGTTAGATCCAGGATAAAGAGGCACATCCTTTTCTCACTTAAAACTAAGGGAGGCTTGGGTGTCCCTAACTTCACTAAATATTATCAGGCAGCTCAGCTATCACAACTCCCAAAATATCATGCCACCAAAGAGACCCCCCTATGGGTCTCCCTAGAGTCGGTCGATTGCGACCCCCTCTCTGTAGCCAATCTTCTTTGGCTCAGCCCCACCCACCGCAAACGACTCACCAACCCCATCACAGCCCACAGTCTTCGCCTCTGGGACAACCTAAAGACCAAATATAGTCTACAATCCCCACACAACCCTCTACTCTCCTTTCTAAAGAACCCGGCGTTCTACCTAGCCTGGACCTCCCCAAACTCTTTCAATAATTAGACCAGATCCAACCTTCTCAGGGCTCTCTCATTCACGACCCCGGACACATTCAAAACCTTCCCAGCACTCTGTGAATCCCATGACTTGCCTAATTCTGAAATATTTAGATACCTCCAACGAAAACACTTTTTCACCCCTTGCTTACGCAGAGACCCCTCCTTGCCGTCCTTTTCCCCCTTTGGGCACTACTGCCATAAAGACCCCCACGCTAAAGGCCTAATCTCACTTCTATACACCCAACTTTTAGACCCACCTCCCCCTTCCTCTCTATTGTATGTTGCCAACTGGGAGAAAGACCTGGGGATACATCTCGAACCCAAAGTTTGGGCCGACATATGGGAAGCAACTAAAGCCTCCTCTCAATCGATGACGGCAATAGAAACCAACTACAAAGTACTCTTAAGATGGTACTTAGTCCCCACCAGAATTGCAAAATATGTCCCCACATACTCCCCCCCACTGCTTCAGGGGCTGCCTTGAAAGAGGCACACACCTCCATATTTGGTGGTCCTGCCCCCTGGTAGCCACCTTTTGGAAGCAAATCTTTCAGATACTATCCACTCTATTTAACACCTCTCTCCCCCCTGAACCAACTGTCGCTCTTTTAAACAGGAAACCAGAGGACGTTTTCAAAACTCAATTTAAACTCCTCTTGCAGGTTACCACGGCAGCTAAACAGACCATAGCGAAGGCGTGGAAAACACCTCTACTCAATATTGCTGAAAGGAACATAGGGTTACTAAAGCCATGATCCATGCGAGAATTGAAGCAATTACCCTAGATAGGACAATATTCCAGGAGAAAATATGGAAACCATGGATGGAATTCTTCCTACCCCCCAACTTTGACCACAGCCTCTTGACCCCTTGAACAAACCACCGGCCATCCCAGTGGGAGACCACAAACCTCTGACACAAAACGACCCGAACCCCAATCACCGGTAGGCGCAGGATACCCCCCATCCTCTCCCACCCTCCTTCGCCCCCTTCCTCCCCCCGCCTCTTTTTTCTTCTTCCTCCTTTCCTTTTTCTCTCTCTCTCTCCCCCTGCCTCTCACTTCCTCCCCCCTCTCTCCCTCTGCACTCACCCCAGCGACAGTTCGTCTCACCTCAACAACCTCACCCTAACAGAGCAGATGATATGCTTGATTCCGGTCCCCCTTTGCTCAGTATTGAGCTCTACGATTTCCAGATTCTCACTACCCCTCGCCCAGGAGGACCGCCCTATTGACAAAGTCCCCCACGCATAGGGACCCATAACAAGCCCTCCTTGGGCTCCCCACCTGGTTGACCCCAAAATCCAAACTGATGGCACCTGGGGCTGCCTACCTGTCTAGGCGCAGTTTGTTCCCACTGGGGCGCAGAGACGGGTGGACAGGCTCCGGGCCCACCTACTAGATTGCATCCCACCACCCGACAATGCCTCATAGGACGCACCTCCTCCACCTTACACCCCTCTACAACCCACTAACTATTACCTACTGTCTAGCTTTACCAGGGAAATTTTATTGCATGACCATCCTTCTGCTCGTATGCTTATGAGTGTGAGACAGTTTTTATACCCTTGTTTTTTTTGTAATTCTCAATAAAATCTTTGAACAAGAAATACGTACCCAGGGTTGGAAGATGTGCCAAAGCTGGCCAGAAGAGTCTGTAGCCATTTCAGGCAGTCATATGCAACCAGTGCTCAGTTGGCTGAAATTCAGCAGGAATTCCACCTGCCCGTGAACCGCCTGATTTGTGACATGCCCACCAGATGGAACCCAACTTTGGCAATGCTGTAGCGGCTATACATGCAACAGAGGGCCATCAACGAGTACCTGTGCGAGCACAGCGCAACGACAGGCTCAGGCCGCTTCAGCTTTATTTCTTCATGCCAATGGCTGATCATTAAGGATGCATGCACTGTACTGTCACCATTTAAGGAGGCCACAAGGATGGTGAGCTGTGACAGTGCATGCATCAGTGACACAATCCCTGTTGTGTTCCTGCTGGAGCAGACTCTGCGTGGCATTATGGACATGGCACAGGAGGCAGAGCAGCAGGAGAAGGAGGAGGACTTCCTTTCCTCTCACGGCCCAATTTATCGAGATACCATCATTCCTATGTCACAGAACACACAGGAGGAGAGAGGGGAGGAGGATGATTCTGGCACTTTCGTAGGCTTTGAAGAAGAGGAAGACATGCATCAATCTGTAAGCAATGGCTTTTCAAACCCAGGACCCTTGGGAGTAGTATGTGGCTGGGAGGAGGAAGTTCCAGAAGCCTCGCAACCTGGGCAACCTCATGCTTCAAAGCCTGCGAAAGGACCAAAGAATATGTGGCATAAAAGAGAAGGATCATTACTGGCTGGCAACCCTCCTTGACCACCATTATTAGGGGAAAGTTTCAGAACTCATCCCGTCACCATTGAGAGTGCAGAAGATAAAATCTCTCGAGGACACGTTAAAGAGAATTTTATTTAACTTTTTCCCGACTTCATTACGTTACAGTGTCATGGAAAACATAGTTTTGAGTCTTCTGCTGGTCAAGCGAGGAGGGTTGGAGAAGGCGTCTGCCTAAGTGATGCATTTCGGAATTTTTTTAGTCCTCGCCGCCCAGGGCTGTCAGCTTTCCAATCCCATTGACAGCGTCAGTATCACATGGTGGACGATTACCTCGGGGCCAAAACAGAGATGGAGAGCTTTCCAGTTGACGATCCACTGGCTTACTGGGTCATGAGTATAGACCACTGGCCAGAACTAGCCCAGTATGCTATTGAGTTGTTGGGCTGCCCTGCATCTAGCGTGCTTTCAGAATGGGCATTCAGTGCTGCAGGTGGTTTCATTGCTGATCATAGAACGCGTCTGTCCACATACTCCGTGGACCATTTTACTTTTATCAAAATGAATCAGTCCCGGATTACCAGCTATGAAGCCCCTGGTGCCGATGTCACTGATTAAGTCACTAATTACCTTTGAGGCTGCCTAGCTTTGAGGGTGTTCAATCATTTCACCTGGAAGAATGTTTTTGGTATAGGTTTCATGGGCACAATTAACACCCAAAGACTAGAGTTGAGCGAACTTGACCCGAACTTGACCCCAGATCCCAAACCCCATTGAAGTCAATGGGGACCCGAACTTTTCGGCACAAAAATGGCTGTAAAAAAGAACTGGCAAGTGCTAAAGAACTAGGAGATGATTATAGAACAATAATCTGTCCCTTACAGCAACAGCAGGAACCTGACCCTATAGGAGTAGGCGATGATTTTAGAACATTAATCTGTCCCTTACAGTAACAGCAGGAACCTGACCCTATAGAACTAGGAGATGATTTTAGAACAATAATCTGTTCCTCTAAGCAGTAGACTCTAACTAGTCCAGTCAGATCGTTCTGTAATGCAGAATGAGATGTTATTAGATCTGCAATCTGTCCCTAAAAGCAGTAGTAGTGGTAATCTCTGCCTAGTCCACAATCAGATCGTTCTGTAATGCAGGATGAGATCTGCAATCTGTCCCTCAAAGCAGTAGTAGTAGTAATCTCTACCTAGTCCACAATCAGATCATTCTGTAATGCAGGATGAGATGTTATTATATCTGCAATCTGTCCCTCACAGCGCCGGCAGCATCCTCTCCCTACACTAGCCAGAGAGCATGTGACATGCAGCACTAAGTGACTCCAGCTTATAAAGAGGCTGGGTCACATGATGCACTGGCCAATCACAGCCATGCCATTAGTAGGCATGGCTGCGATGGCTTCTAAGGGCAAACCAGTGAAACGCTTGTTGATTGGCTGCCCTGCAGCTATTCAACAAGCGGGATCAAATACCCGAACCCAAACTTTTTTTCAAATTTCCTGGTTCGGGTCCGGGTCACGGACACCCCAAAGTTCGGTACGGACCCAAACATTACAGTTCAGGTTAGCTCAACTCTACCAAAGACCAATTGTTCAGCACCTGTTTTTTCATTGCAATTTTTTTTTCCTTCATCAAGAGCACTTCTATTGGATTACGGTGGAAAGGCGCCACTGACACCCAAAGACCAATTTTTTCTGCATCTGTTTGACAGGTACATATCATTGCAATTTTTTTACAGAAAGGCCAATTCTTGTCTTCATGAAGAGCACCTCTATAGGGTTATAGTGTGAAGGCACCACCGACACCCTAAGCCAAATTTTTCCACACCCGTTACTTCTATCCAAAGTCAAAGTGACACCAGAATTTATCCAAAAAATCTCTAATCTTGTTCCCAGTGCACTACATTGTGGCCTCATCATACACACTGGCTCTCCAGCTGTTGCTAAGCAAAATAAAGCAAAATAAAGGCAGCTTGCAGGGAATTTTATGGCTTTATAAATGCAATTATTGCTGCAGCAGATTCAAGACATGGTACAGATCTGCGACTTTACAGGTAGACTAAGGGGACCCCCCTGGCACTATATTGGAAGGAATTTTTAATTTTTATGCTTTCACTTTAAAAATCAAAAAATCACTGCTCATTTAAAAATGAAGTTTTTTACAAACTTTTTTTCACTGATACATGTCCCCCAGGGCAGGACCCAGATCCCTATAGCCATTGTATGCCCAATTACTTGTATATAAGCCTTCAAAATGGGCATTTTTGATTTTTGACATTCGGGTCCTATTGACTTTAATGGGGTTCGTTATTTAGGTCCAAACTTTCGCAATGTTCGAAAGGTCTGGTGCGAACCGAACAGGGGTCCGTTCAGCCCATCCATAAAGAGAAGACTTGGAGACCTTTCCAACTGAGCATCCACTGAGTTACTGGGTCTTAAGGATGGACCACTGGCCTAAACTTGCTCAATATGCAATTGAGCTACTGGCCTGTTCTGCATCCAGCATGCTTTCTGAATGGACATGCAGTGCTGCTGGAGGGTTTGTAACGGATCAAAGAATGCGCCTGTCCACAGACTCCATTGATAGGCTCACATTTATAAAAAATGAAACAGTCCTGGATCAGCAGCTATCTATCTAGCCCCTGATGCTGATGCAACTGATTGAATTTACTAGGGATCTGGGATCCTTTGAAGACTGCCTATGCTGCCTATCCTATTCCTCCTGAATCTTGATGATGCTAGCTTCCAACAATATTTTGGGTTTAGAGCACCGCCAACACCCAAGACCCAATTTTTCTGCATCTGTTTGACTTGGGCATGTCATTACAACTTTTGAAATAATTTTTAACAGCAGGGCCCGTTGCAGCGCCCAACAAGAGTAACTGTGAGGGGTTACAGTGTTCTGCCACCACCAACATCCAAGGCCCAATATTTCTGCACCTGTTTGACTGGGTCATGTCATTACAATTTTTGAAATAATTTTTAACAGCAGGGCCCATTCCTGCGCCCAACAAGAGTAACTGTGAGGGGTTACAGTGTTCTGCCACCACCAACACCCAAGGCCCAGTTTTTCTGGACCTGTTTGACCGGGTCATGTCATTACAATTTTATAGAGTGCAGTCCCCGTAGTATATGTAATACAGTTCAGACTATATGGTGCAGTCAGTGTAGTATATATAACACAGTGTATTGAAGTGGTTAAGGGGAACCCTATGACAGAATTAGGAGAAAAAAAAACAGCATGGGGTCCCACCCAAAATCCATACCAGGCCCTTATCTGAGCACGCAGCCTGGCAGGGCAGGAGGGAGGGATGAGCGAGTGCCCCCCCTCCAAACCATACCAGGCCACATGCCCTCAACATGGAGAGGTTGCTTTGGGGTCCCTTAAAAATGTCTTCTTTCTTTCTCTGGTCTTCTTCCATCTTCTTCCCTGCTTCTTCCTTTGGTCTTCTAATTCTTCTTTCGGTCTTCCTCCGCTTCTTTCTTCCTCTCATCTTCTTCTTCTTCTTTCTTCACTGCCGCTGCCGTGCCATCCAGAGGTGACTCCCAGAATGGGTGGTCTTCAGTTTGACAGTTATTTTATAGGTAAGGGTAGGGCCACCTGGAGGCGTAACCGAGTGACCCCCGCCCCCTTCTGACATCATGTGATGGAGGAGGGGACAGGGTCACCTGTTTATGTCACCGGGTGGCCCCACCCTTACCTATAAAATAACTGTCAAACTGAAGACTGCCCTTTATGGGAGTTGCCTCTGGATGGCTAGGCAGCGGGAGCGGAGAAAGAAGAAGACGACGAGAGGAAGGAAGGAGCGGAGGAAGACCGAAAGAAGAAGCAGAAGACCAGAATAAGAAGCTAGGAAGAAGATGGAGGAAGATCGGAGGAAGAAAGAAGAAGAAGAAGACATTTTTAATAAAAGACTTGTCAAAAACTGTCTACTGTTTTTTGTAACACTACACTCCTGTTTTGGTTAATAGGTAGGGGTACAATATACCCCATACTCATTCACATGGGGGGGTCAGGATCTGGGGGCCCCTTTATTAAAGGGGGCTTCCAGATTCCAATAGCCCCCCACCCACAGACCGCCACAACCACCAGCCAGGGTTGTGGGGAAGAGGCCATTCTCCCCATCAACATGGGGACAAGGTGCTTTGGGGGGATCCCAAAGCACCTTCCTCATGTTGAGAGCATGTGGCCTGGTACAGTTCGGAGGGGGGCTCGGTTGTCCCCCACTCTCCTGCCCTGCCAGGCTGCATGCTAGGATAAGGGTCTGGTATGGATATTGGGAGGTACCCCCACACCATTTTTTTAAAAAATTGGGCTCGGGTTCCCCTTAAAAAACATATCAGACCTGAAGGGCCTGGTATGGACTGGGGAGGGACCCCACACAATTATTTTCAGTGATTTTTATCTATATTGTTGGGAACCCGCAATACATTACAGCCACAAGTGATTTTAAATGACATGTTTTCCTTTACAAATGCCCTTTTGCTCTGGAACTGTTCTAAACATCACACAGATGCGCCACTTTACAGGCAACTAAGGGGACCCCCCAGGTACAATATTTAAAGGAATATTTCATTTTTATTGCTTCACTTTAAGCAACATTAAAATCACTGCTCCTGAAAAAAAAAACATTTTTTTTTGCATTGATACATGTCCCCTAGGGCAGAACCCAGGTCCCCATACACTTTTTATGGCAATAACTTGCATATAAGCCTTTAAAATGAGCACTTTTGAGTTTTCATGTTCGTGTCCCATTTTCTTTAATAGGGTTCGCGTGTTCGCACAAACTTTTTGCCTGTTCGCAAGTTCTGGTGCAAACCAAACCGGGGGTGATCGGCCTATCCCTACCTATAATTAGGTTAAGAAATATTAGCTTAATTTAACTTAACTTAGATTTAGAAAAATGTCTCTAGAGCAGAAAATACACACATTTATGGAAAGTTTAAGTCAAAATATTTTTTTTTTATGACTGGGGGTTGTGGTTAGTTATGGTGACTAAAACTAAATCCAGAGACATCCTATTATAGCTGAAGCTATCAGCCATTAGTGATTGACCGAACGCCCCCTGGTTCAGTTCGCTCCAGAACTCATGAATATGGAAAAAGTTTGGACCCCAACTGCGAACCATATTAAAGTCTATGGGACCCAAACTTCAAAAATGAAAAGTCCCCATTTTGAAGGCTTATATGCAAGTTATTGGCCATAAAATGTTTTTCTGTAAAAATATTGTTTTTAAAGGAGCAGTGATTTTAATGATGCTTAGAGTGAAACAGAACAAACGGGACGCTTTCTGCTGCCGCCTTGTGGGGATCAATTCTTGGAGTAAACTGATCCATGTGTAAATATGGGGCTCTTTGTGTAAGGCCCCACCCCCTTTCCCTATCCAACCACAACCACTTACTGGAAGTTACATTCTAATTAATCTATTTTATAGATACCCTGCATTTACTCCTAAGGAAGCGAGCAGAGCTTGTGAAACGCATTGAGATATAGCTGCATTGTATACTCTCACCATCTTGTAATACCAATACTGTTATAACATGTACAAATCTCTGGTTGTAAGCATATATACCATGCTATTGTATACAGATTTGATGTCCATGTCTGTCTTAATGCTTTTATTGTCAAACAATAAATTTGTTTACACCCAACATACAGTTGTGCTCATAAGTTTACATACCCTGACAGAATTTATGATTTCTTGGCCATTTTTCAGAGAATATGAATGATAAAACAACACATTTCTTTCACTCATGGTTAGTGTTTGGCTGAAGCCATTTATTATGAATCAACTGTGTTTACTCTTTTTAAATCATAATGACAACAGAAACTACCCAAATGACCCTGATCAAAAGTTTACATACCCTGGTGATTTTGGCCTGATAACATGCACACAAGTTGACACAAATAAGTTTGAATGGCTATTAAAGGTAACCATCCTCACCTGTTATCTTGTAATTTGTGTGTGTGTATAAAAGTTCAATGAGTTTCTGGACTCCTGACAGACCCTTGCATCATTCATCCAGTGATGAAAGTATCCCGCTTACAATACGCCTGTTTGGCTGAAGCCATTTATTATGAATCAACTGTGTTTACTCTTTTTAAATCATAATGACAACAGAAACTACCCAAATGACCCTGATCAAAAGTTTACATACCCTGGTGATTTTGGCCTGATAACATGCACACAAGTTGACACAAATAAGTTTGAATGGCTATTAAAAGTAACCATCCTCACCTGTTATCTTGTAACTTGTGTGTGTGTATAAAATTTCAATGAGTTTCTGGACTCCTGACAGACCCTTGCATCATTCATCCAGTGATGAAAGTATCCCGCTTACAATACGCCAAACAGTACAGAGACAAGCCTCAAACCTTCTGGCACAAAGTCATTTAGAGTGATGAGACCAAAATTGAGCTTTTTAGCCACAACCATAAACGCTACAGAGAGGAGAGGAGTCAACAAGGCCTATGAAAACAGAGGTGGATTGCTAATGTTTTGGGGATGTGTGAGCTACAAAGGCACAGGAAATTTGGTCAAAATTGATGGCAAGATAAATGCAGTATGTTATCAAAAGATACTGGAGTAACATTTTAATTCATCAGCTAGGAAGCTGTGCATGGGACATACTTGGACATTCCAACATGATCCAAAACACAAGGCCAAGTCAATCTGTCATTGGCTACAGCAGACTAGTGAAGATGAAGAAGTGAAGATTCTGGAGTCTCCTGACCTCAATATCATTGAGCCACTCTGGGGAGATCTCAAACGTGCAGTTCATGCAAGACAGCCCAAGAATTTCCAGGAACTGGAGGCTTTTTGCCAAGAGGAATGGGCAGCTTTACCATCTGAGAAGATAAAGAGCCTCATCCACAAATACTACAAAAGACTTCAAGCTGTCATTGATGTTAAAGGGGGCAATACATGGTATTAAGAACTGGAGTATGTAAACTTTTGATCAGGGTCATTTGGGTAGTTTTTGTTGTCATTATGATTTAACCACTTAAGGACCAGAAGGATTTCCCGCTGTAGGACCAGAGCACTTTTTGCTATTCGGCACTGCGTCGCTTTAACTGACAATTGCACGGTCATGCGATGTTGTACCAAGCTAAATTGACGTCCTTTTTTTCCCACACATAGAGCTTTCTTTTGGTGGTATTTGATTGATGTAATTGGTCCCAAAAAAGTGTCAAAAATGTCCAACATGTCCGGTGCAATATCACAGTCCTGATAAAAATCGCTGATCGTCACCATTACTAGTAAAAAAAATTGTAAAAACGCCATAAATTAATTCTCATGGTTTGTAAATGCGGCAGATTTTGCGCAAACCAATCAATAAACGCCAATTGCGGTTTTTTTTTACCACAAATATGAGGAAGAATATATATTGGTCAAAACTGATGAATAAATTTGTTTTTTTATATTTTTTTTTTTGGATATGTATTATAGCAAAAAGTAAAAAATATTGTTGTTTTTTTCAAAATTGTCGCTCTTTTTTTGTTAATAGCGGTGATCAGAAGTGACGCAGAGGGGATCAAATAGCACCAAAAGAAAGCTCTATTTTTGGGAAAAAAGGCCGTCAATTTTGTTTGTGTACAACATCGCACGACCGCGTAATTGTCAGTTAAAGCGACGCAGTGCGGAATAAAAAAAAGTACTCTGGTCCTACAGCGGGAAATCCTTCCGGTCCTTAAGTGGTTAAATCATAATGACAATAAAAACTACCCAAATGACCCTGACCAAAAGTTTACATACCCCAGTTCTTAATACCATTGACCTTTTATACACACACACTAATTACAAGCAAACAGATAACAGGTGATGATGGTTACCTTTAATAGCCATTCAAACCTATTTGTGTCAACTTGTGTGCATGTTATCAGGGCAAAATCACCAGGATATGTAAACTTTTGATCAGGATCATTTGGATAGTTTCTGTTGTCATTATGATTTAAAAAGAGTAAACACAGTTGATTGATAATAAATGGCTTCATCCAGACACTAACCATGAGTGAAAGAAACATTTTTGTGTTATCATTCATATTCTCTGAAAAATGGCCAAGAAATCATAAATTCTGCCAGAGTATGTAAACTTATGAGCACAAATGTATATTTGACCTCATGCTCACCTCATTCAAAGTCCCGCAGGCGCTTTTTGTTTTTATTGTATGTTATATGGGGATGGAGGTGTGTCATAACAGAGGCAGCAATCAGACCATTTTCGTTTTTTTTTAGAGTGAAATAATAAAAATTACATTTAAATTGATTTTCCCAGCTGCAATATTATAACAAATAATGTTATAAAAAATGGCATGGGGGTCCCCCAAATCTATACCAAGCCCTTTAGGTCTGGTATGGATTTTTAGGGGAACCCCATGCCAAAATGTAAAAAAAATGGCGTGGGGTCCCCCCAAAATCCACACCAGACCCTTATCTGAGCATGCAACTTGGCAGCCAGGAAAGGGGAAGGCGAGCGAGTACCCCTCTCCCGAACCATACCAGGCCACATGCCCTCAACATGGGGGGGTGAGGGGTGTCCCCCCACTCTAAAGCACCTTGTCCCCATGTTGATGGGGACAAGGCCCTCTTCCCCATAAACCTGGGTGGTGGTTGTGGGGGTCTGCGGGCAGGGGGCTTATCAGAATATGGAAGCCCCCTTTAACAAGGGGGCCCCCAGATCCCACCCCCTATGTAAATGAGTACATTGTACAATACTCCTAACAGAGGGGAAGGAAGCGATGTCCCATTGTAAGGAACAATGACTCTACATAAATGGTGCCAATGGACAGAAAAAAATGTGCTGTGTTTGTGTCTGTGGAAAAATTCTTCTGTCAGCAGCACTGGGAGCAAAAATGTTGTGTCAGTAAAAATAAAAAAAATTGCTGTTTCACTGTTAGTGAGATGAAAAAATGCAACTGGGATGATGTCAGGAAGGGAAAAAAGAAGCAGTTGATGGTCAGGATAGATAGTACAGAGGTAGCAGTTGATGGTAGGGACAGGCAGTGCAGGAGTGGCAGTTGATGATGGAGACAGCCCAAAGGGGTGCAGTTGATGGTAGGGACAGGCAATACAAAAGGGAGGAGTTGATATTAGAGAACAGAGAGTACAGAGGAGGAGGAAGTACACACAAGCTCCAGGTTCCATCATTCTACATCAGTGTGAGGAAAAATTCTACTGTGTTAGGGTCAGTGGGAGGAAAAAAGTGCTGCACTGTCATGGTCGGTGGGAGGAAAAATTCTCCTGCAAGATAAAAAAAATTACAATGCATCACTGTCAATGGGCCAAAGAAAAAAAAAGCAGTACAAGGGAGAAAAACTGATGGTAGGGACAGGGCTTACAATATATAGGGTGCACCACCAGAAATTTGAGCATGCGTATTGTAGAACATCTCAACAACATAAAGAAAAGCTTTCCGAAGCATACACTCTCCAACCACTTCAGACTATACCACAATAGCGATCCTACTCAAGCCATTTTTTCAGCATAGACAGAATAGAACCACATTGGAGAGGAGGAAATATGATTCAGCGTATATCTAGAAATGAAACCAAGTGGATACACAGATTGGACACCTTATCTTATGTCCTGCTGGTATCAACTTCGATATAGATCTCAACTGCTTTTTATCTAATTATTAAGATTAATTGTTTTCATACCATAAGACAGGGGTAGGCAACCTGCGGTCCTCCAGCTGTTGTGGAACTACATTTCCCATGACGCATTGCAAGGCTGGCAGTTACAATTACTCTTAGAGGCATGATGGGACTTGTAGTTCTGCAACAGCTGGAGGGCCGCAGGTTGCCTACCCCTGCCATAAGATATGTTTCATGGTTGTTGTAATCCCTGAGCACTCTATTAGGGCCCCACCCCCTTTCTTTCCGGTTTAAATTTATTTGCACCAATTTCATTCCATTCCATTATTCAGAATTTTCTATATATTCTTGCTCTGCAGTGTCACTGTTTTTAACAATATATTTTTTTTATATTTTTTATCATAATTTTTTCCCATATTTTATATATATTTTTTTTTTTTACAAAAAAAAGTCACATATTTTTCTGGGGTATTATATTTCCTTTATCATTCTATGTCCATATATTAGGCCTTTGTCGGCAATGGTTTGATCTATATTTGTATTTGTACACATTTTTTTATTTTTATTGGTCAGCACGCATGTGTTTTTATGAAGGAAGTATATACATGCTTTGCAGACACCAATCCAGGGTCAAAATATCAACGGCGCAGCGGTTTTGCATTATAATTAGCCTGGGGCCCTTGATCGGTTGTGATTGGCCAAAATCTGAACGGTTGTTTGTATATATATTGGGGATGACATTCCGTACCACATGACCCCCTGCAATTGGCGTCCCCTGCGCCATCCGAACGTTTGTAAGCATTTTTCATTTGGTTTTAATCTCTTGATGTTTTAATAAATTTTGGACGTACTTCACCATGTGGCTCCATCCTCTCTCTCCTTAATCTGCATATCGGGGGGATGAGTGCCCAAATGTTGCCTACTCTTACTTGCAGTCTTTGCTGGGATTGCTGGGACATCTAATGAGGTCACCATTCGAGTACATCTGTACAGAGCTCATTTTGATTTCTGTAATGGGAATCAATAATATCCGGTGAGTAGGATTCACCACTGGGTGCGTTGGTGAAGGATTTTTTATTTATCACAGTCTGGAATGAGAAGACCATCACTGGGAAACATATTGACTTATTGTCTTTGGAACTGTGTAGTCACCTTGGTTTAAAGTGACAGTATCTTGGAAGACTTTTTTTGCACAGAGACGCTGTTCTATTTTTCAATTCTTTTGTCACCACTATTTGCATTAATAATTGCACTTTATATTTGCACCTTATGATATCATGTGTATTGTTTGCATCTAATATTTATACCAATTGCTTGGAAGGCATGCATATTCCCCTATGATAACAGGTACCCACAAATAGGATATGATGCACTTTTATTCTTATAGGCATATTGCATCCCTATTGATTGACAGTCAACAGGTGAATAGGTACCAGTCTCTTTGACAAGATAAGGGAGAGCATGCTTCCATTTAATAATATTGTGTGTTAGCGCAGTTTTATATTTGTTTTTTTTTTCACCTTACAGAAAGAGCAGTTGATGGTGAGGACAGGCAGTGCAGGACAGGGCAGTTGATGATGGGGAAAGGCAGCACAGAGGGGCCAGGCACTTCAGGCAGTACAAATTGGGCAGTTTCTTGTGGGGACAGGCAGTACAGAGGGAAATATTGTACAAAGGATTGAAAGAGTGGGATTCTCTCTCAAAACAAAAAGGACTTTGTGGGCACAACACAAGGCGATACATTTAAAAATGATATCTTTATTACATAATTGAGTCTAAAAAGAAATATAACAGAACAAAACACTTTCCTCCTTCCCGGTCTCATCCCCATGACTTTACCATTAAGACCAACAGCACAACCATTGGTCCCTCCACACATGCCAGGGTGCTGGGTGTAATCCTTGACTCTGACCTCTGCTTCAGCCCCCAGATCCAATCACTGGCTAAATCTTGCTACCTTAACCTCCGTAACATCTCCAGATTCGCCCCTTCCTGACTAACGACACAACAAAGCAACTTATTCACTCCTTGGTTATTTCCCACCTCGACTACTGCAACTCTCTCCTTAACCGATTAACAACCGCCCTATAGTCAAATGATGGCTACAGGGCAGTTGCTTAATTCTGGGAGGACGTACAGTGACGTCCTCCCATGAACGCGCTTCCCGTGCGCCTCCTGGTGCGCACACACGGGAACATCCGTGACCGCCCGGGTCCAGAGGACCCGGCGCATCACGGATTGCGGTGAACGGCCGCTGAGAGTGGCCTTTTACCATGCAATCACATGTAAACAAGCCGGCGGAAGTGCCAGCTTTTCTCTCCCCTCTCCGCACCGAGCAGTGCATTGTGAGAGGAGAGAGGGGGAGAGAGGACGTGCTGCAGCGCTGTGGGCGATGTGTAGTGCCCATAGCACTGCTAAGTGACACACTGCAACCCCCACCATCCATGCAGCCTCACCAATCACCCATCCATCCTCACCCCATCCATACTCGCACACCCAGCCATCCTCAACCTATCCATACTCACCCACCCAGCCACCCTCACCCCATCCATGCACCCACCCAGCCATCCTCACCCCATCCATGCTCATCCATCCATGCTCAGCCACCCATCCAGCCATCCTCACCCAGCCGTGCTTACCCATCCATCCATGCATGCTTATCCACCCATCCATACTCACCCAGTCATCCATCCATGCTCATCCAGCCATCAATCCATGCTCACCCACCCAGCCGTGCTCACCCAGCCATGCTCACCCATCCATCGATCCATCCATCCATGCTCACCCACCCAGCCGTGCTCACCCAGCCATCCATCCATGCTCACCCATCCATCCACCCATGCTCACCCAGCCATCCATCCATGCTCACCCACCCAGCCGTGCTCACCCAGCCATCCATCCATGTTCACCCAGCCATCCATCCATGCTCACCCACCCATCCATCCATCCATGCTCACCCACCCAGTCGTGCTCACCCACCCATCCGTGCTCAGTCATCCCCATCCATGCTCATCCATACCCATCTGTGCTCAGTCATCCTCATCCCTGCTCATCCATCCCCATCCGTGCTCATCCATCCCCATCCGTGCTCAGCCATTCTCTCCCATGCTCAGTCATCCCCACCCGTGCTCATCCATCCTCATTTGTGCTCAGTCATCCCCATTCATGCTCAGTCATCCCATCCATGCTCATCCATCCCCATCCGTGCTCATCCATCCCCATCTGTGCTCATCCATCCCCATCCATGCTCAGTCACCCCCATCCGTGTTCAGTCATCCCCATCCATGCTCATCCATCCCCATACACAGCTCATCCATCCCCATCCATGGCTCATTTGTGCCTCATTCATGCTCATCCATACCACATCAGTTCTCATCCATGACACATCCATGCCAGTACAGTGCCCATCCATGCCACTACAGTGCCCATTTGTGCCACTACACTGCTCATCCATGCTACTACACTGCCCATCCGTGCCACTTCAGTGCCTCACAATAGTGTAAAAGATAGTCAAATTAGATTTGAAATGTATGCCCCTAGAACACCTGATGGTGCTCCCTACATGTTGGGCCTCTGTATGTGGTCAGGCTGTGTAAAAGTGTCACACATGTGGTATCGCCATACTCAGGAGGAGTAGCAGAATATATTTTGGGGTGTAATTTTTGCTAGGTACATGCTGTGTGTTAGAAATAATGTATAAATGGACAACTTTGTATAAAAAAAATGCATTTTCATTTTCTTTCCACATTTTCCAAAAACTTGTGGAAAAAATGACACGTTAAAAAGACTCATTATGCCTCCTAGAATATACGTTGGGGTGTTTACTTTCCAAAAAGGGGTCAATTTTTGGGTGTTTCCATTGTCCTAGTGCTCCAGGACCTTCAAAAGTGCAAGAGGTAGTCAAGAAATTATATGTGTGATTTATGCTCCTAGAACACTTGATGGTGCCCCCTGCGTGTTAGGCCTCTGTATGTGGCCAGGCTGTGTAAAAGTCTCACACATGTGGTATCGTGTTTTGGGATGTAATTTGTGGTATGCTTATGCTGGGTGTGAGAAATAACCTGTTAACATATGACAATTTTGTGGGGAAAAAAAGAAAAAAAAATCTTCATTTTGCAAAGAATTGTGGGAAAAAAATTACAACTTCAAAAAATTCACCATGCCTCTTACTAAATACCTTGGAATGTCTACTTTCCAAAAAGGGGTTATTTGGGGGGTATTTGTACTTTCCTGGCTTGCTAGGGTCTCAAGAAATGAGGCCGTCAGTACATCAGGTGTGATCAATATTCAGTGATTGGCATAATAGCTTGTAGACTCTATAACCTTCACAAAGATCAAATAATATACACTAATTTGTTTTGTTTTTTTAGCAAAGATATGTAGCAGTATAAATTTTGGCCAAAATTTATGAAGAAATACTCATTTGCAAAATTTTATAACAGAAACGAAGAAAAATTCATTTTTTCAAGTCTTTTTTTAATTATAGCGCAAAAAATAAAAAACCCAGCAGTGATTAAATACCGCCAAAAAAAAAGCTCTATTTGTGTGAAAAAAAGGACACAGATTTCATATGGGTACAGTGTTTCGTGACTGAGTAATTGTCATTCAAAATGTGAGAGCACTGAAAGCTGAAAATTGGTCTGGTTGTTAAGGGGGTTTAAGTGCCCAGTGGTCAAGTGGTTAATGGCCTACCCTTACACAGGCAATCCCCCTCAAGTCTATCATGAACGCTGCTACTAGACTCATACACCTTACTAATCGATCCTTGACTGCTGCCCCTCTCTGCCAATCCCTTCACTGGCTTCCACTACCCCACCGTATAAAATTCAAAATACTAACCACAACATAAAAGGCGATCTACAACATCACCCCCCAGCTACATCACCAACCTCATCTGCAGATATCACCCAAATTGTCCCCTCTGCTCCTCCCAGGACCTCCTGCTCTCTAGCTCCCTTGTTTCCTCCTCCCATGCTCGCCTCCAGGACTTCACTAGAGCCTCTCTCATCCTCTGAAACTCCCTGCCCCAGTATGTCTGATCAGCCCCTACCCTGTCCACATTCAGGAGATCCCTGGAAACTAATTTATTCAGGGAAGCCTATCCCACACCCACCTAAGAACTGTACCCGAGCCACCCCCATCAAATCATCCCCTGCAGCTATTACCTTTTGTACCACCTCCCCCCTCTCTTTAGAATGTAAGCTCCATGAGCAGGGCCCTCCTATTCCTTCTGTATTGTACTGTATTGTAATTGTGCTGTCCCCCCTCTACATTGTAAAGCACTGCACAAACTGTTGGCGCTATATAAATGGTGAATAATAATAATAATATTGCTAAAAGAAGGTCAACAGATACCAAACAACAGTCAAATAACAGCTCCTCTCAGCTCTGATATCCCAACAGGGGAATAGCTGTTGAGATATCAGAGCTGATAGGAGCTTGAAGCTGAAAGGACCTCTGTTGGTTCTGACTTGATCCTGCTGGTTTTACAATATTGTGAGCTTTACACCCTATGTACTCTTTGGATGGATGCTGGTGATTAACTGACTACGGACCACTCCAGAGTATAACACATAGAGAGAAGTTTTTTGACTCCTGCTGAAGGGGTTAAGTCACAGGCTCATGATAGCTTAGGTCTGGTGAGCAGTTTGTTTATCTGGTGGAGGCACTTGGAGTGAAGAGTGGTGTACTGGGTGTTTCTGGATCTGTCAACATTTCTTCCTCTATACTGACTGTTTTTATCCATCTACAGTGTTCCACCAATACACTGCTGCAGTTTTCACCTGCTTACACTGCCATACATTTTTGCATGTGGACCATAATTTGTAGAACTATTTATGCTGCTACTCATGAATTATTTTTTTTGATTACCGTGTTCCTACATTTTATCTCACTATTTCTTCCTATATGGACTTTTTGACATTATTTTAAGCGAGATATATATCTGTCTGTTAGTGTTCTACTCAATTTTTAGCACAGCCTTCAGCCTGTATTATCTCTTTCTGTATGTATATTGTATATAATTAAGCTGCCGCTTTATTTGTGATCTACATTCCCTCCTTTCCCTTTAGTACCTTCATATCATATTGTGATATATACATTGATAACTAGAAATCTTTCTATCTCTTCTATAGATTCAGCACCTCTGGTTCCAGAGGGGGCAAGTTATTTTCCTCTTTCTCCTCTTCCTCATTGTCTAACACAGATGATACCTGATCAAATTTATATGCGGTAGTTTTTGAAAGTTGGTCACTGTCAAAAGATTGTTTTCAGTTCGTTGTGTGGATTTTTCCTATTTTTGCTTACAAGCAACACCTACCCAGTATGTCCTGAGGAAGCTATTTTGAGAAACGCGTTGACAAGCAAACATGGATGTGTCATACTCTTTCTAAATTGTGATGATGGATTTAACGTGGGATGTTCAAAGCTTGGGATGTTTTTTTATAACCTAATCCTGCCTTAACTATTTGCCAACCAGCCACCGCAGTTGTACTGTGGCATGTTGACTCAGCTAAGCGAATCGCCATCATTGTATGTCGAGCGCGTACACGGCAACATATGGGTGTGTGCCAGAGAGAGTCAGATCGGGGATCTGCCAGTGTAAACAAAGAAGATCCCCATTCTGTCAGGGGAGTAGAGTGTGATCATCTGTTCCTAGTGATTAGAAACATCAAACCCTCTCTACTCCCTCTCAGTCCACTCCCCCCACAGTTAGAAAGCAGCTCTCTAAGGAACATTTAACCCTTTGATCGCCCCTGGTGTTAACCCCTTCCCTGCCAGTGTCATTTATACAGTAATCAGTGCATTTTTATAGCACTGATCACTATATAAATGTCACTGGTCCCAAAAAAGTGGCAAAAGTGTCCGATCTGTCCACCGCAATGTTGCAGTCCCACTAAAAATCGCAGATCACTGCCATTACTAGTAAAAAAAATAATAATAATAAAAATGCCATAAATCTATCCCCTATTTTGTAGACACAATAACTTTTGTGCAAACCAATCAATATACGCTAATTGGGATTTTGTTTACCAAAAATATGTAGAAGAATAAATATTGGCCTAAACTGAGGAAGAAATTCGTTTTTTTACATTTTTTGGGGGGGTATTTATTATAGCAAAAAGTAAAAAATATTGTTTTTTTTCAGAATTGTCACTCCTTTTTTGTTTATAGCACAAAAAATAAAAAGCGCAGAGGTGATCAAATACCACCAAAAGAAAACTGTATTTGTGGGAAAAAAGGACATCTGTTTTGTTTGGGTACAAAGTCGCACGACCGTGCAATTGTCAGTCAAATCGCCGTAGTGCCGTATTGCAAAAAATGGCCTGGTCAGGAAGTTGGTAAATCCTTCGGGGCTGAAGTGGTTAAACTGCTCCACAACTTCATCCCTGACCTGTCTGGTGTGTTCCTTGGCATCATAATGCTGTTTGTTCACTAAGGTTCTCTAACAAACTTCTGAGGAATTCACAGAACAGCTGTAATTACACTGATATTAAATTGCACACAGGTGGACTCTATTAACTAATTAGGTGACTTCTGAAGGCAATTGGTTCCACTATATCAAGACCAGTGAAAATTAAATATATATATACCAAAGTGCATATATAGCAAAGTTCACAGTAGTGCAACAATAACACCTAATTAATTCAGTGTTCAATACAAAAATGTAATGATCGAATATATGTGCAGTCACCCCCTGTGACAAAGTCGTATAAGGGACGAAACGTATGTTGGGGTGTGACTGGACAGCAACCGGAATTATCGCATTAACATTGTGAGAGCGATTGTCGTTTCCCTAGATAGTCGTCAGCCAGCGTGGAGGTGGTGAGAATGAAGGGGATGGCTTGATTATGTAATGAGCTAATACACTGTTTGATACAAGATGTTTTATGTGTGAGTGGACTGGGTATTGTTTTTAGATTAAAGATTGAGCTTTGCAATATTACACTAGTGGAGCCTTTCTTTTTCATGTACCCATGGATATGCACCTTTTCTACAAGGAACTGTGGAGGCATGGACTGGCTTATTAAAAAATCTCTGAACTGATTCTTGTGGCTTACTAGACTAACCATGAGAGTGGTAGGCAAATAAATTTGGTGTGTTTCCACCTGATGGGAGCGTGATGGGACACATATGGTGGTGGATACCTTACAGTGTTTTTTTTTAATTAGAACATCACTGAGAATATCATCACATTTTTTTTTTGTTTAACCACTTCAGCCCCGGAAGGATTTCCCCCTTTAGGACCAGAGCCCTTTTTGTGATTTGGGACTGCGTCGCTTTAACTGAAAATTGCGCGGTCGTGCGACGTTGTACCCAAACGAAATTTGCGTCCTTTTTTTCCCACAAATAGAGCTTTCTTTTGGTGGTATTTGATCACCGCTGCGTCATTTCTGATCGCCGCTATAAACAAAAGAATAGCGACAATTTTGCAAAAAAAAAACCAAATTTCTTACTTTTTGCTAAAATACAAATCCAAAAAAAATATATAAAAAAACATTTTTTTTCATCGGTTTTGGCCGATTTATATTCTTCCTCATATTTGTGATAAAAAAAATCGCAATCGGCGTTTATTGATTGGTTTGCGCAAAAGTGGTCGCGTTTACGGATGATGAGAATTCATTTCTGGGGTTTTTTTCTTTTTTTTATTTTTTACTAGTAATGGCGGCGATCTGCGATTTTTAGCGGTACTGCGATATTAGGGCGGACATGTCGGACCATTTTGACACTTTTTTTGGGACCATTGGCATTTATACAGCGATCAGTGCTATAAAAATGCACTGATTACTGTGTAAATGCCATTGGCAGTGAAGGGGTTTACCTGCAGGGGGCACTCTAAGGGTTAACTGTGTTCCCTGGGCGTGTTCTAACTGTGGGTGGGCTGCCCTAGCTGGGGAAGGGGAGCGATCACAGCTTCCATGTAGAGGAAGGCTGTGATCACAGCCCTTACCCGCTCACAGAACGGAGGTCCGTGTTTACTTACACGGACCTCCATTCTTTCACTCCGGGGGGGGCATCGCAGGTGGCCGGCAGAGATCGAATCCGCCGCACCCGCTTCCTGGCCCTCCCCGGACACAGTGAGTGCGCGGGCGCGCCTCCGGCGGCGCGCGCACTCACTGTGCGCGATCTTGCAGCCGCCGTCAGATGATGGCGTTTTGCGCAGAGGAGCCACTCTGTCACTGTCAATTGCCGATTAGCGGTCGGCAAGCGGTTAAAGAGGACTGCTATTGGACTCTTGTTTTATTTTTATTTTTCTGACATTTTCATTTTATTATCTTTATATTTTCTTTGCACATGCAATATTATATATATTCGAACATTACATTTTTGTATTGAACACTGAACTAATTAGATGTTATTGTTGCGGTACTGTGAACGTTGCTATATATGCACTTTGGTATATATCTATACATCAATCCACATATTGTAAACAAAATAAACCGAGAGTAAACCATAAGTATACATAAATTCCAGTAAGTCTACAGAATGAGGTCTTCAGTTATAAATTCAACATTCCCTAACAGAGATTAACAGCTCCCAAGGGAGTGGTTATTTGAAGAAAGATATGGGACTTACTGAATCATTTTATTATTTTACTTAGTAAGGTAAAGAGAAAGAACTAGCAATAAGGAGAAAGAAGAGAAAGGGGGAAAAAGAGGAAGGGGGATTGAGGGAGGGTAGGGAGGAGGAGGGAAGGGAAGGTAAAGGTGTTATGGCGGAACTGTTTAATAGAGAATAAGCAGTAGCAACTGCCTGGCGGCTCAGTATTAATTCACAAATGAGCTACCCCTTAAGAAAAGAAGAACATATTCCACAGCCTCCAAGTTTTTTGAATATTTGTTGTGTTCATGTTGAACTGCGAAAATTAAATCCTCCATTTTATTTGCATGTGCCATCCACGGAACTGTACAGCGGAATGCTGCAGCTAGATGTGCAGGTCTTGTATCTATGGTGAGGGACCCCATGGATCGGAAATCCTTGGAAGAACAGGCCACAGGAAGGGAACGGCCTATTCTGTGTATACAAGGTAAATAGTACTTAAGCTTGAGGCAAGACCAAAAGATGCGGAGTAGTGTTCCTCTTCCCTCCTGGCATCTCCAGCAATGATCAGTAGCTGTGGGGGAAAATTTGTGAAGTAGGTGGGGGGGTGTAATACAACCTTGTCAGAATCTTAAAGTTGGTTTCCTGAATCTTTGTACAAATTCAGGATTTAAGGGAAAATCTGATGATGTTTTGTTGTTGTTCTCATGTTAGGGCTCTTCACACATGCGGACCGTTCAGGTCCGCCTGTCAGTTTTTCAGGTGGACCTGACAGGACGCTCCATGCACCTCTAAGGAGCGACGGATGTCAGCGGTAATCAATTGAGTTCCTTCATCAGAACAATATTCTTCAAAAATAGTCAAATGACGACCAAATTCCTCTGGGTCTGGCAGAGATCGTAAAAAATGGTGTAGCTGGAGAGCACTCCAGAAGTTCAGGTGGAATGGACCCCAAATGACCATCAAGGATGTAATAGAAGGCCAGCAACTGGCTATCAAGAAATGGGATGCCTGATGGCGACCAGCATGGTATAGAGTATGAAAAGACACATCATAAAGGCCCAGGGTAAAACAAGGGTTCCCAAGAACAGCGAACAAGGGGGAGCCATGAGGAGAGAGAGAGGCATGCGCAAATAGATGAGAACATATGCGCGTTGCGGGTCTTATCAAAGGATTTGATTTCAATGTGCAGGGAAAAGCTTCATAACACCATGGCACGCCAGTCAATGGTATGTCACTTTGAGCTTGTTCAATTTGCATCCAGAGTTTGACATTGTAGTGGTGGCACCAATCAATTAGTCTTCCTAAGTGGGTTGCCTAATAATGTTTCTAGACATCTGGGACTGCTAGACCTCTGTTTTTCTTGGGGAGTGAGAGATGATGGTAAGGGAGGCGAGTGCGTTTATGAACCCAAATTAAGTTTATGAATAATGAATGTACTTTTTTAAAGTAATGGGGAGGATTGTTTGCAGTCCTGAGTAAAAGGTAAACTCAGACAGGATTCCTTAAGGGATGGCCCCGGGTCATTCAGAAATAATATAAGGTCGTCTGCGTACATTGCTATCTTTTCTATCAGGGTGCCCACGCGGATGCCCATCACAGCCGAGTTCTTCTTAATGGCCGCTGCCACCAGCTCCATTATAATAGCAAACAGAGCCGGAGACAGCGGGCATCCCTGTCTCGTGCCCCTGCCAACTGGGAATGGCTCTGAAAGTTCTCCTCCCAGTTTAATCTTGGCTGAAGGGCAGAAGTAGAGTATTTGCACCCATTTAAAAAATTTGGGTCCAAACCCCATAGTCTCCAGCACCGTAAGCATATAAGGCCAGGCCACAGAATCGAAGGCCTTTTCTATGTCAAGTGCTGCCAAAATTCTAGAAGTCGGAGTCGGTTGGGGGCAACTGCAAATGAGTGAAAACCCGGCGGATATTGATGTCTGTGAACTTCTCTGGCATGAAACCAGTTTGGTCCATGCTGAGTAGGTCCGGGATCATTTTCAGCTAGTGGCCAAAATCTTTGTTAGAATCTTCAAATCATAATTTAATAAAGAAATGGGTCTGTAGGAGGAGCACTTGGAGGGGTCCTAGTCTGGCTTGGGGATTAGGACTATATGGGCCTGAAACATAGAGGGGGTAGTGACATGTGTTCTAGTGACTCCAAATACATGCCACACAGTTTGGGCACCAGAGCAGAAGCATATGTTCTATACCACTCCCCCGGGATGCCATCCGGACCCGGAGTTTTGTTACCGGGGAAGGAGTGTATAGTGGCTTCGAATTCCTCTAGTGTGATAAGATGATCAAGAAGCGCTACTTCTTCTGGTGAGAGAGTGGGGAGGTCGAGAGTGTTAAGAAAGTCAAAGATAATGGCCTTGCTGAATACAACTGACTAAAATAGTTTGTGAATTCCTATAGGATAATATTGGGATCAGATGATACAGTGCCATCTGCACAGCCTATACCCCAAACCACCGTCTGGAACCTAGGTTCTGCAACTAGATTAGCCAGCATTTTCCCATTCTTGTCCCCTGACTCAAACACTCTGCCAGCCACATAGCACAGATCCAAATGTGCAGTGGAAGTTATATGTAGAGACAGTTCACGTCTCGTCTGTGCCAGTAGCTCAAAGTTGTCCCCAGTTGGTGAGACAGAAAAGGTTTCGGCCACCTTCACCTCATTAACCTCGAGATGTGTCACAGCAAAACTTTAAATAGCGCCCCCGCTATTTGACACTAAGTTTATCCATAATGGCAGCTTTAGAATTTAATGACAAGGCTCGAGCTTACAAGCCAAACTGTCCGCAAAGGTCCCACCCACAAGGTTATGGTCCCACTGGAGACCCACAGATAGTGACCTGGAACTGTGAGCAGTGCAATTCTCCCTGCAAGGAGGAAACCAACCCACATGAGATCCCCCCACAGGCCACGGAGCCACTCCCCTCATCTGCCCCAATGATAGGAGAAAAGGGGAGGAAGCCCAAAGACAGAATGGGATGGATCCCAGGTAGGGATCTCCATAGTCCATATACCCGCCACCCTCCGTGTAATACACAAAATGGCTATAATAAAATAAGCATAACAGATTGAAGCTTTAATGAGCTAGTAGATACCGGTCAGTAGAGCAACCTATCTATACTATCTCCTGGGTATATAGTGAATAAAGGAAAACATTAAGGCACTTAGTCCTTCAGGGTGAAAAGCTTGACTCGCAGGGATGTCCGTGGACACAAAGGAGGATAGCAGAGGTACAGTCTTCTGCAGAAAGATAGAGACCATCAAATAGGCCATCTGCAAGATAAAAAAAATTAAGGAACAAAGCCCTTTCGAGGAGGTAACGGGGCTACCCACCCTGAGCCCAGAGGTGAACACAAAGATGAAATGGCACAGTAATTGTACGATATGTCAGTGTTCATAGCTGGGGAGTCCTTCAAGCCAACATGTCTCGTAGGCAAAGTTAACCAACACGAGGCAGGAAAAGTACAACAGGGTGTAGGGTGGAAAGTAAAAAAGAGTTAACAGGAGCTCTATGGAAAGGAGCTGGCTAGGACTCACGCGGACCCTCCAGCGTCGGTGCTCAAGATTGCCTTCTTGCTTTCTGTGGTTGGGGGGGGACATTTCTCCAACCCATAGAGGTCCCCGGGTGGCCAGCAGGTCTTGGGAGGTTTTGGGAGAAGTTGCAGCCAGTTTGGAACTTGTATTGGGTCAGCTTACATAAAGGCAAAGAGAGGAGGTAGGTCTGGTGGGGTGCAGAGGGTGAACGATCGTGGGCCCTTGCGGAATGTAACTGATAGTGGGAAGCCCCATCTGTAGGTGTAGTTCAGGCAGCATGCCAAGTCAAGGAAGAGGCCAAGTAGAGCTCATCGCTGCAGAGTCGCCCTCAACAGATCAGGCAATAGCTTGATGTCAGCCCCATCAAAGTCCACCGAGCCAGAGTCCCAAGCCTTTCAGAGGATATCTTCTTTGTGTGTATTCCGGTGTAATCTGCAGATCACATCATGTGGCCTGTTAGGGTCTGTGGATTTAGAGCTCTATGAATTCTATCAAATTCTAGGTTTGCAGGGGATGAATCGCCCAACACTTTGTGGAACATAGCAATAACAGTGTCCTGTAACATCTGCAGCGCTACAGCCGGCTGTTCCAATGCTGCAAGTGAGGTCTCTCCAGAGGACAACCACTCCAACATTGATTGCACATCTGATTTAACAGCCTGAAGTTCTTGGCAGTGCACAGTCTCCAGCCGGTTTATGAGGGCTTCGATATCCCCCTGTGTAGGGAGAGCTTGAAGCAGTGCCCAAAGCACATCATCTCCCCTTAGTGTCATAAGGTGATGTGAGGAGCCATGGGTATCCAGCTGGAAGACTGTGGACATCGCCCAGAAAAGCATCGGAGGCCGCTGAAGTAGAAGGTGAGGTATGCTGCTCTTGCAGACTAAGAGCTTCACTGAAGGAGCCGCATGGCTCCGCGATCTTGGTACTGGGGGGGGTGCTTGCAAATTCGGGAAAAAGCGCTGGATCTCCCCTTTGGGTTTAGATACACGGTGTGTCCTGGAGTTAGTCTTTGCCTTCCGCAGCTTTGCTGAGAGCATGACGCTGAAATTGGAGCAATATAAGCCGGGATAGGTAGGATAAGGTTAGGAGCTCACAAACCACACATCCTCACTCGGCCATGTCCAAGCCACGTCCTTGGTTCTACTAGATTTTAGTTAGGGGGATCAGAGTAAAGGGAGCTGAATACAAATGCATGCCACACTTTTCAGATATTTATTTGTAACACATTTATCATTTTCCTTCCACTTCACAATTATGTGCCACTTTGTGTTAGTCTATCACATAAAATGATGTGAATCCACAATGTATATGTAAAAGTGCTGCGTAAATTGACCGTGCTATATAAGTACCTGAAATAAATAAATAAAAAATAAAATAAAATCCCAATAAAATACATTTATGTTTTTGGTTATAACATGCCAAAATGTGGAAAATGTCAAGGGGTATGAATACTTTTTCAAGCCATTGTTAATAGCAAAAGCCACTCTTTAATGTAAAGTAATTTGAGACCAAAAAGCAGGAGATCTTCCATAGATGTCTGGGACATGTATAAAAGACAACACTCTTACATAGGATATGTTGAACATTTTGGGTAAAAAAACGTCTTTTTTTTTTCCTTTTCATAAGGCAAAACATGATGTCAGAGGATGATCTAAAACTCCTTGAACAAAAAGTGAATACAATAAACAAAACAAAAAACAGCACAGGAACTTGTACACAGGACACTTTTAATTTAAATAATGTCAAAATCCAAACTGATGTTATCCTAAACCAAACTTGGCCATTTGAATGTCCAGCTTAATTACTATTACCATGGCAAATTTTTTATTTTTAATTTCCAAAGAACATGTTATTAGTGTTGATTTCTGTTTTTTTCTATTAAAAGAATTTTGATAACAAAGGGGAAACTTTTCAAGGATTTTGCAAGGAGGAAGCAAAATGCATTTACAGCAGGTTGATTTAACCTCAAAGGATTCTAAGAAAATGCGCAGCGAAAAAGCTGAAAGTTAAGAATGGTTTTTGAACATTAAAGTCTGTGGCTTAAAAGCATTCTTAATACACTTAAAGCATAGAAAAGTTCTTTAATTTTTGTCTTGTTAGGGGAATCTTAATACCAGAATTGAAGGAAGTAATAATAGTAAAATAAGTGCTACTAGAAGTAGGTGTCAGATTTTCCTTTATTTGTATTATTATTGTCTTCATGATGGCTACATTCCGTGAAACTGCAAGAAGCACAATGACTTTTCTGACATTATGTCTCCCTATACATTAGCAAGATGTTCTGGAAAAAGTGCATTGTGTACTGTAATTGGCAAGGTGCTTTAGTCTTGGCTCTTGTAATAAAAATGTAGGAAAGAAACTGTCCCATAAGTTGAAGGAGTTTGCAGGTAAAAAGCTGTACAAGATGGCAAATATATATATATTTTCTTTATGGTCACCTTTACTTGCAAAGGGTTTTTCATGCAAAATTCTTTAGGATGACAGCGCCACACCAGTTTATACAAAGTCTGTACAAGCTGGTGTGGCGTTCCCATCGTTTCAAAACTTCAACAAACTCCTCTGGGGTCCAGCAAGACCCCAGAGTTGCTGGTGAGCAATCTCTAGGACCACAAACCACCCATCCCACTAAACTGCATCCTCATAAGGATCAGCGACAGCGATCCAACATCACAAAGATTTCAAAATTCCTTAGAACAGTCTTCATACATACCAAGTTTTCACAGTTGCAAAACCCACCTCCCTTTTGGAAACCACATGATAGTGCTGATTTGTGAAAACCAGACTACAGTGCATACAGTGAAAATGCAGATGTTGGCAAAATCTAAATCTTATTACGTTTTTCAGTTTTAATGGTACAGTTTGATTTGTATGAGCTCTACAATTGCTCCAGGTTAGCATACATAGTTACATAACTATACGGTTTGAACAAAGACACAAATCCATTAAGTTCCACAAATAGAAAATTGAACAAAAAAACCTGCATATACAGAACCTTAAACCCACAGATCAACATGTAACCTCTTGTGCGCCCTGGGAGCTGGATGGAGAGAATGTGGGGGCGCTGGCTCAGTCTGTCATCCGTGGACCATGGGTGGAACGTCCAAGGTGTCTATTGAGGTCTCAGAATGTGAAATGCTGGCTTTAGACGGCTGCAAGCTCTGAAAAGAGCTAGAAGGAACTTTGTGCGAACATAAAGCAGAAAGAGAGCAGCGCCAATCTAAGTGCAGCAGTATAAAAACATCTTTATTAAAAAGACAAATGGCAACTCACAAGATAAAAGCGTTGTCAGCGCGTGTGGGGCAATAGGCCTTGTGTAGAGGTTCATCCACTCCTTTCAGGACGGGCTGAAGGCGGGGAACACTGGTGGCCGCTGGTACTGGCTGAGCTGGTGGCTTCCAGCACTTCCAGGAACTCAGATGGGGCTCAGGAACCGCCGCTGACGTCACTATCGGATGCAGGGTGGAGTGGGAGGTGCTCGCGTTCGGAGC
Organism: Glandirana rugosa; assembly: GCA_018402905.1. Classification (NCBI taxonomy): domain Eukaryota; kingdom Metazoa; phylum Chordata; class Amphibia; order Anura; family Ranidae; genus Glandirana; species Glandirana rugosa. The sequence continues at coordinate 192,632 of BLSH010370337.1, read as the reverse complement.
ATTCGTGCTCCTTCCTCAGGCAATAGGGGGCGGCCATGTTTGTGGTGACTTTTTATCTGTTAGAGGAGGGTGGGTCAGGGCGGTGCTAAAGACTCCACCCACCCTGGTGTCATGTTCCCAGGATATGTGGTGTTGTTTGGAAAGGGGCTGAGTTCTTCATGTTGAGTATGAGTGGCACAGTGGTGTAGTGGTTAACACTTTTGCCTAGCAGCAGAAGGGTCACTGGATCGAATCCGCATCACGACAACACCTGCCTGGTT
>BLSH010370337.1:125778-186589 GCA_018402905.1 Glandirana rugosa | reverse complement strand
CCGCGCTGCGAGCCCCCGTTCTGCAGGACGTATATATACGTCCTGTCAGAACGGGGAAGCTCCCACCCGGCCGTATATGTGCAGTGGCCGGGTGGGAGGTGGTTAACTGTGATCCTGTTCAAATTTTCCTAGCTTTATTTTTTTTTTAACATTCAACTGCTTTCTGGTTTTAAGACATTGTGAGTGCTTAGACAGGTTATTTAAATGCTCGCTGTAAATTTAAATGCTTACTGCTTGCTTTTTGCTCAAATATACATTCTTTTTTTTTTCAAAGTCTGGTTTCATTACACTCCTATATGTTAATCTAAATGACAGTTTTCAGCTAAATATCAGAGGAAAATTCCATCCTGATTCAGTCTTGAAATATGCATAACTGGCTTGTAATTGTCTATCAAGCATAAATACTGTGTGTGTAGCATGTAACGCATCCTGACATGAAAAACACAATATTTTTTAAAGGACTTTGCTTATTTCATGACAGCTTGAATTATTTGCGTAGATTGTTTAAGTTCTTTGTGTGTGTGTGTCGAAATATAAAAAAAAAAAAAAGCAAAAGAGAAAAAAACAGCAATGAGATTAAGACCTAATTAAAAATACCTTTGATAAAGAAAAGAAGCTCTCACATGTAAGGAATGCAATACAATCCCAATTATCACTTCCACTTAATTACTGTAACCTGGAAGCATTTGAGCAGCCGTTGGATATAACATTGTTAAATTTTAATAGAGATGCGTATGTATTCAAATTTATGGAAATCTGTTTTCAACTTTCCAAGGCAGTTCTGTGTCGAGCTCCCAATGGAAACAAGAATTTGGTCTCCGCTGGATTATTCAATTGAATAAAAAATATAAAATTAAATATATAAATAATTCATAGTCAAAAACGATTTGAGCAGGACCAATCACTGAATCCTTGTCTTGGAGATAATGCCCCTGTGCTGTCTACAAAGAGGATCAACTGTGTATTGCAGAATGTTAGCTAAGTGCATTTTGCTAGCTAGTGTTCTTTTATTCCATATGCTATACAGCATATGCTGTGTACCTTTAACTTAATGAGAACCTGATGCTATTCTTATTCACAATGTTTAGTAAAATTAGTTCACGCAAATAATATGCTGCACAAGCAAGCTGGGTATTTTTCTATAATATGTTCATTAAGTATTTAAATGTATCTATTAGCCAGAAAGACATCACATTCAACTATCTAAAGATACAGCATCAAACTAAACTTAGATATCTGTGATTTAAAGAATGGTATTAGTTTCTTTTATATCCACTTTTTATGTAAAATCAAATATTCCATATTGTTAAAGTGTAACTCCACATCAATCCCACAGTTCAGATGTGAGGACATTCCAGCAGGTTGAAATAAATCAACTTATGGCTCTAGAAATATCTTGAGTACTGTGGTGACATTCCTGTTCTTGAAGTTGAGGGACCTGCCCATCTAGGGGAAGGAAACAAAGAAAGAGTAATGATCTCCAGTGAACTGGAAGATACGGAGCAGTGTAAATGTCCATGATCCCTTAAGTGGGGGTTTCTCAGTGATGGAAGTTAATATATATTTTTCATTAGAGTTACAGAAATATGTTACCAATATATATTATCTTCTAAAAGCACAAATGCATTCAGTATTGATTTTTTTATGAATATGTACCAGTAGACTTATTTACCTACTAGCTTCCCAGCTACAGGTTGACAGATCGGACACATCCCCTCCATTCTCCAGGCATATTCTTTCTGTTTATGTGACAACAAGCAGAGTCTTTGTATTCCCTCCAGCAGTGGGCAATACTCACACCTACCCAGCATTACATGAGTACCCTTCTGTGCAGCAACACTGTGAGGCCAGGTCAGCATGATGGCATGATTAGGCCCTAGGCTCTCAGGAGATGGACTGAATGCTGTTGGGCATCATTCCATCCAGAAAACCAATGCGAGCATCAGGTCGAGAAGAATGTCTTCGGAGCACAGGGTGGGAGGGAAAGGGAAGGGAAGGGAATTCAGAGAAAGCTGACAATTTTGTTTTATTTTTTATTATTTCTAACCTGGCATTGGACTTTATGGATTTTAGACCTGAGTTTCATTGGGTCACCTGCCTGTGCTACTTTTTGAAGCTCCGTTATGTAGTATTAAAGCATACCTTTGCCTCAAAAACAAAAATGGGCAAGCATTACAGTTTTTACTTGAAAAAGATACATGTTATGTCTTTTCTGCAATAAAAGCTGCTTATGTTCCTGTTTGCAAACTTCTTTAGAATGTAACAGTAGGATGTAGGATGTTACATCACAACTTGGTCAATCAAGACAGTGGAAGATGCCTTACAGGAGGAGGCCCTTTTCAGTGCCCACAAGGAAGCTCAGAGACATTGGGGTTGATTTACTAAAACTTGAGAGTGCAAAATCTGGTGCAGCTGTGCATGGCAGCCAATCAGCTTCTAACTTCAGCTTGTTCAATCAAGCTTTGACAAAAAAAATGGAAGCAGATTGGTTTCTACAAGATTTTGTTTTGGTTTTTTTCTCGTATGCACCACTGGAAGGGAGTTAAGTATGAGTTTACTTCCACTTCTACGAAAAGTCCAGCAGGAAGGCTAAGATTGCCATAGTAGATGAATGGAGATGGGAACTCACTCAAAGAGAGTACCCAAGAGATATACAAATCTGGTGACTGATTAAACTCACCAACGTCTCCCCAAAATTTAAAGATCAGTTTTCATTCGGCTGACCTTTTATTATTCCATGCAACAGAATTGAAGATGTCATGAATACTGTAATAAAATATATTGAACAGTTAGGTAACAGGGATGATAATTGCTTACATGTCTGATGAATTCATAGCTAAATATATATTCTAGAGTCAAAAGTTTTGTGAGTATTGATTCAGAGACTACTAAGGCTTGCTCAAAATCAATATTATTTCTCTGTTTATTGGAAAGCATTATTATATTGAATTATAAAAGTTAGATTACAGCTGCATTGCCAGTTTTCTCTGAAAAGTCAATCTTACTGGCAGTTTAAGCTGTAATGTTGCCTTACTTTAATCTTTTATTTTGTTATAAAAATACTATACATGTTATCAGATTTAATACCCCAGTACAGGATCATATAAGACTAATCAGATTTCGGTTCCCTGCTGTCAGGTCAGCTGAGATATGCCTTCAGTTTACGCTGCCTTACTGAATAAACCCATAGGTCTTTGCACACACAGTATAATGCGTGACTTGAATTAGTACAGAAAATGTTTGGTATGTTATTGCATATCCATGTATATCAGTTAATGTCAGTAACTGGCATGTGCAACTCTATCACCTGTTAGTTATCTATTATATCTTTGAGCAGTATTGAACATGTGATTGCTCGATACTGTCTTTAAATGATTAGATCACTCGGCAACTCCAAAACAGTCACCTAATAAGTAGCACAACCAGGGGCTGAAATTGACATTAGGGAACTTGCACTTGATTAGCTGCTATTGACAACTATATTAGGCTTCAGTTTTCATAACATTTTCAACTATAAGATTTGGGAGGTTTCTGATTTGCCTTGTTATCAGGAGAGCTTACCGAAAGCTCTGTGAAAGATGAGCTTTCACAGCACCATCTGTAGTGGCTTCCAGTGCACATATCTTACAACATCATCATAGGAAAAATATGACATCTTTATGCAAAACTCACAATGACATAACCTGTGCAAGAAAGCCAAAAGGAGTGAAACTACTCTTGCCCTCAAAGGAAACACCCTTTATGACTGTATTACCATTGTCAGCATCCTTAGAGCTAAAATATCTAAGGTTATGAATAACTGTCCTCCGCTAAAACAAATAATGAAGTAACATACCTCTCCTGAAAGCTTTTATTTTTATATAACATAAAAAATAAAACATCAAAATGCTTTATTATCAGCTCCTTTTTATGATATACATATAGGTTATTTCCAGGTTAAGGGCCTATTTATACCCCTCTGCTCTGGTGCTTGTGTTAATGCATGCTTTTTAATGTGTTGAGTTAAGTGCAACCTATTAATTTGAATGGTCTGCCAAAGCACCGGAACAGACAGAAAAAAACAGATAGGCATAATTTTTTTCCCTGGAACAGCGGGGCACCAGGCTAAATGCATCATTATTTCCCAGGCTGCGCACCATAATGCACAGTAATGCATTAATGTGTGCTGTGGTGTGCTGCAACACATGTGCATCAGAGGTGCATTTCATTCAAAATGAATTGCACCACAATGGACAGTTGTGAATGGGCCCTAAAAGTTAGTTACAACTGTTTGCGAAAGTGCCCAAACTACCAACTCCTAATTTTTGTGCAAATTAAGTTAGGTAGTGAGATACATGATGAATTAAACACCAGTTGCCCTTTCTAAGTCTGTCCTTCAGCAAGAGCCATCCTAACCTGAAGAAAAATTAAACCTCCACTTAAAAATATTAAAATTGGCCAGAGGAAGCTTTATGCCATAGTGTACTAGTATGCACCGTATATTAGCACATTATGGAAGACTTACCTGCCATGTGATCGCCTCCAGCATTCTCGGTTGTCAAGGCTGCTTCCACCTTCTCGGTTGTCAAGTCAGCTTCCACCTTCTCCCCATCTTCTTTTTGGGTTCGGACTTGGCCAGCCGCAATGACATTACACCCGTGCATGCACATAGGAGTCACATCATCACGGCACAAAACAGTGCCATAAATGTATACTAAGCTGCTCATACGTGGGTCAGTGTACATTAATGCTTACAGACAGGGAGAAGAAGTTAGGAGAAAAACTAATAAGGTCTCTCCTGTCACAAAACTCCTATCTGTCAGCATTTTTAATTTTAAATCCATTTTAAAAGTAATTCATTAGAACAATCACACTGATTTAGCTTCTAAGTGAAACATACCATGAAGATTATGAAGGCGTATGTGCTGAGAAACCTTAGAAATAAAGGTACAAGAGAAGCTGATTTGGTTGAATCATTGAAAGGGGGATCAAATGCAATGAGGCTATACCATCGTAAAACAGTTCACTGCAGAGGGTGAAACTTTTAGCTTTTTATTACTAAAATTTCAGTGGAGATTTTGAACAATTTACAGTTAAGTAAGAAAAAACATGTAATTAACTACATAGAAACTGTGTTAGATGTCCTTTGTATAGCAGTTTATAACCAGAAATAAAAAATAGGGCAGATAAGAAAAGCATTCAAACTGATTAAAAAAGAAGTCAATAGAATGCTCGTTTTGCTTTACCCTTCACTATTTTTTATTGTATTGAGGTAACGACAAATCTCTTGCTGCTCTCCTGCTGGAACTATTGCATTTTATCAAAACAGGTACAAGTCGGAATTTTTGACTCTACAGTAGATTGTATGTAATGCAAATGCATCAAGCGCTAGACAAACCTGGATAAATAATTCAGCAACAGCTGGAAACAGGAAATAGAATGTCTGCTTTCATAGGGAAATGCTTTTCTTCCACTTGGAAGGATCCCTGATCCTTCACTACATCTGCCTTTTTGGTTTCAGAAAAGCTCCCCTCAGCTGTGCACATGCTTGATTTATTTTACTGGATTTTATGTTCTCAGCTATGAGGCATAACCTCATTCCTGTTTTTCTTTTTTCTTTTTTTTTTAAGACCACTATTGGTTAAGACATCCACACAGTTTTTCTCTCTGGTGCTTAGGAAATCAGCAGTGGAGTGGTTAAACAAAATGTCAAGGCATTTTTCAGCATTATTGCCAGAAACCACAAGATTCAATTTCAGCTTATTTAGGTTAAATGGGCACAGCTTAAAATCACCTAGGCTGCAATGAGTGACTTAAGCTATTCTCAATGTTGCCTGAGAATATTTAGTCTGAAGGTTTTGTATCTAACCTGTGCTTATAATAACAGCTCGCAGTACAATGGTGGAAACGGGGTAAAATTAATAACACCAAATCAACTGTAAGCTAAATCACAATGATTTTACTTTTTTTTTTTATTTGTATTAAGCCCCAGCGGCAGTGTCAAAGCAGCTTTAGTTATCATCTTACGATCTATATGCCTCAAGACCAATCTTTTATATAACATCAAACAGTTTGGCTGATCGATTGATTCCGTCATGGAGGTTTGCAAGGTTTAGGATTAATGCAAGCAGCTTGGAGAGATTGAAAAGCAGAATAAGTAGTACAAGTAAGACAGTTCAGTGAGCCAAGAACATGGAAAGGTTAGATAACCACATGTTCATCGGAAAAAAAAATAGATGTTCCATTCATAATGGGACTAAACTACCCTCTAGGAAGTTCTTTAAAGATGTATTTAAATATGAGTGTGGGTTTTTCAAGGGATAAAATCTGAACCAGAAGCCAAATGACCATGGTTCTTTTAGAAAGTGTGCTGTCCTTTAATTAAAGCTGATCTGCAAGATAGGAGGCGCTGGATCTGATGTGGGATCAGTTTTGCAAAGTGGATGTAGGGCAGCTAGTGCTGGTGCTCAATATTTTGGGGAGCGTCAAAACGATACCCCCTGTGAGATGGACAGGAAGGCAGCAATCACCCCTCCTCCACGAGAGATGGGCGGGAAGGTAGCAATCAGAGGTCTCCTTACCTTAGGAGGCAGATGTCAAGGATCTGGGGTAGGGCTGCTGCTCCTCGCTCCAGCTACTCTTCGCTCCCGCTTCCTGATTGGCCAGGAGGAGAATCAGGAAGACAATAGTGAATATTAATTCGCTATTGTAACACAACTGGGTGGGCTCAGGGCGCAGTGCTCTGCGCCCCAAGCCAGCCCTTTTTTGAAGCCAATTAGAGCCCCAGGCTCTAATCATGTGCTTCAAACAAAATAAAACCCCATTGGAATCCATGTGTCCTGAGCCCTGCAAGTAGATTAGGGGCCAGGCGCATGGATTGGGGGGATGACACCCTGCGCCCTGTATGGAAGGGCTGCCGCTAATAATGAGGCTATTTAAGCATTGTGTGTGATAGGATAAGGAATGCAGGATGATACCAGCTGTTGCTCAGTTTTCTGCCTCCACAGATATCCTTAGCACAGACGATGGCCATGACCTGGGATATATGACCCGCTCCTGTCCTGGAGGTGAATCCATGCACACAATAGAGCAATGAAATCCTGCCCTGTCCACAAAGAAAGACAGTTGTGCCAATGACATCTGTATCCAAAGCTTCCCTTAACCAACAGTAACCTCACACTTCTGCACTCCTATTGGTGGGGAGCCAAGGGACTGGAGATACAGTCTTCCTATAAGATCCAGCCTTCCACTATGTATATCATTCCAATCAGTCCACTCACTTCTAGCAGAAAGGGTCTTTGGGGGCAAAAACCTAAACATCTCCATCCACTACGACCACATACAGTGCAATGTATGGATGCAGCTTTATAATGTGTGTAAACACAAAGCACATTCTGCTCTGCCACCCACAAGGATCTTCTAGCTGCAGGATCAGGAAAACAACATCCACATATTATTAGTAAACAATAGCCCAGCACAGTATACAGCACACACTGAGATCTGCAGACAAAGGGCCCTTAGATGGATGGAATCCCCATAGAGGTGTGATTAGTCTACAGATGTTTGACCCCACCTTCTCCAGGTACATATCATGGATGTCAGTCCGAGACACACACTGATCCGGGCATGGTGCCTACACTGAGCCTTCCACCTCCTGACCCTCACTAGTCACCCCATGTACCTGCTCCCCCGTGCCCGGTCCGCTCTGCACTCCTCAGATACTCGCCCATACATAGGCTGTTCCAGCATCTTCCCAGCTACAACTCTGGCCGCCCCGCTCCTTCTATACGAGTACATAGTGTGCAGGGGCAGGAGAGCCGACACCGCCACCTCACTCCATCTTAGTCCTCCGCCCTCATCTCCAGATCCTCCGCTCCGGCTCTGCTCACGGTGGCCGTGCATCTCCTCCCTCCTCCCACTAGGCCAATAGAATTGCTTCTCCTTTCGAGTCATCAGGAAACGGGTCTGAGGAACTGCTTTATGATTGGCCAGGAGGAGAATCAGTGTGACAATAGTGAATATTAATTTGCTATTGTCACACAATGCGCCCCAAACTCACCCTTTTTTGAAGCCAACTAGAGCCTCAGGCTCTAATCACGTGCTTCAAAAAAAAAACCCATTGCAATCCATGCGTCCGGCACCCTGCATGTAGATTAGGGGGGCGGACACATGGATAGGGGGGTGGCTAACCTGCACCCCTAATGGAGCGACCGCCACTGGTGTAGGGTCTGTGCTGTAGAGTACATTAGATCTGGCTAGGCAGCTCTCAACATAAAGGACCCTAGAAAGGGCACCTCATAAGGAATACAGGAATCAGAAAAAAAACAAGACAGCTTCTGTAGTGTTTATCATATATGCTAAGGTAACAGTATTTTTTGGGTCACAACACTCCCCTTTCATCATGATTTAAAGTAGAACTTTAGCCATTTTTTTTTAAATTGTGGATAGAGCAAGGAAGGGTTATAATTATAACCCCTGTTAGATTTTTTTTTTTTTTTACGCTATCAGTGTCCCATTATGGAGATTTCACTTCCTGTCCAATAGCCAAACCAGAAGTGAGAGGAAATCCCTGAAAATTAAGGGAATTCCTTGGAGACCCGCAGGTTACCAGAACTAGTGTTCCCATTGAAAGATTTCCCATCTATTACTTGTCTAGGGGCAACCCAAAATTTGGGATTTTCTTTTACTTTCACTTTCAATGATAATGGTAAACAGGACAAATAGAGAGGATGAATCTTTTCAACGGGGCACAGACAGCAATAAAAATTGACAGGGGTTCTAATCCCTCTCTACTCTATCCAAAACTATAAAAAAAAGTTTTACCTTTAGTTATACTTTAAATTGCAGATAGCGATGAAAATAGACTTAGAATACTGGAACTCTGCTGAAGTGCAACATAGCCAAATCAAAGAAGATTTCAGAGGACATCAGAAGAAGAGTTGTTAAAGTTCCCCCAACACTTCATATTCCAGTATGTGCCTGCTGTACCATGTACTCGTATGAGAAAATATCCTGTTCTCTTTGCATGCTTCCTTTATGTGAAATCCCTGGTGTTCCTGCCAGTCCTCTTACTTTCCTATTAAAAACTGACCACACTAATCAGGAGAACACACCATGGTCAGTTCTCTAGCCATGCTGGGAACTCAGTGTGCTCTCCCCCAATGATTAGACTTGTCCTGATACTCCCCCCACTGCATAGCCTGTCACTGGGAGCTCAGTGTACTCTCCTCCAATGATCAGACTTGTGCTGACACTCCCCTCCTACACAGCCACTCACTGGAAAGCTCAATGTGCTGCTGTTTCTCCTCCCCCAGCTCTCATGAAGCTGAGAACAGAGGGAATGTGATCACGTATAAAAAAATAGGCAAAAAGGTATTTATAATGTATATCTATACAAAAATGTTTTGCCTGTCATTGCTATTTTAAACTGAATGGGTTGTTTTACAAGGTGATTGTTTACAATCATTTTAAATGTACTTTTAACAAGTATTTCAATCTGTCTTTACATTAAGATCATGTAATCTCATGCAAATCAGAACTTGGACTGGAAGATGAAGGGACAGAAGGGTACGCTAATCATGCTTTATAGCATTACTAAGTGTAATGAATCTAACAAGTAGTGCTTGTTGATTGGAGGAGTGATTACAGAAGTGATCTCATTAGTGTCTGTCTGATCTGTCATCTGTAGTTCTATGGACAAGCAAGGCTGACCTGCTACTAATTCCTTTAGGCATGCAATGTTTACTTGTCACCTGTAGCTCCACAGCTCTACAAGTAAAGGCCTGGAGCTTTAAGCATTGCCCAATCCCCACCTACTGTCTAATACAGCAACTTTCCAGTTAGTTCCTGTACAGTCTGCCTATCAGCACCACTGTTTGAGCTGTGCTCAGACTAGTAATTTTTGTCTAAGCAATAGATCACTTTCCTACTTCCTAGAACCTGTTCCAGCACCATTGTGTTCCCTGTGCACTCCACCAGCATACTGTCTCTGCATTTGTGTGCTTGAGACCGCATCCTTGGAGCTGCTTTTCATGAAAAACCATTTCCCCTGCAGGAGCTGTCAAAAAGACCAGGCACTTCTTAGACTCTGCAACCAGAGCAATCTACCATCAAGCATGCAAGCTGCACAGCAGTTCCACAAACTGCTAGCCTGTGACAATTAGGGAGTGGCGGCTCCAGTGGCAGCCTATCCACTTGGGGCGCCACCCCCACATCCATGCGTACGGCCCCCTGATCTACATGCAGGGCGCTGGATGCATGGATTCCAAAGGGGGCTGTTTTTTTAAGCATGTGATAAGAGCCAGAGGCTCTAATAGGCTTCAAGAAAGGGTCAGCTCAAGGCACAGAGCACTGCGGTCCGAGCCCACCCAGTTGTGTGACAATAGGTTATGAACTTCTCCTCCCGGCCAATCAGGAAGCGGGTCCTGAGACCCGTTCCCCGATTAGCCGAAAGGAGAACCAATCCTATTGGCCTAGGAGGAGGAGGAGGAAGGAGACGCATGGCTGCTGTAATGCATTTGGCTCTCTCCGGATGCTCTCCTTGGGCCTGGTATGGATTTTAAGGGGAACCCCCACGCCGAAAAAACGGCGTAGGGTCCCCCCCAAACAAGACGAGCTAGCACCCCCCTCCTGGACCATACCAGACCGCACATCCTCAACATGGGGAGTATGGGTGCTTTGGGACAGGGGGAGCTCTGCACCCACCATGCCAAAGCACCTTGTCCCCATGTTGATGAGGACAAGGGCCTCTTCCTGACAACCCTTGCCGGTGTTTGTCGGGGTCTGCGGGGGGCTTATTGGAATCTGGTTCCGGCCCCCCCACCCTATGTGAATGAGTATGAGGAACATTCACCGGAAAAACAAAGTGTAAAAAAAACACACTACACTGGTCTTTAAAATATTTTATTAAATCAGCTCCGGATCCTTCTCCCCTCTCCGGCTCTTCTACCTCTCCGGCGTCTTCTTTCTTCTGCTCTTTTGAAGGGTTTCTTTCTTCTGAGGGGTCTTTTATCTTCTGCTTGATCTTCTGTCCTCTGCTCTTTTGCCGCTGTCTTCTCCCACCTGGGGCTGTAACGTTATACGGGGGCTTCCAGGTGACGTCATTGGCTGGCCCCGCCTCAGGCCAATATAAGTCACCTCAGAGCACAGATAATCCATTAGTTCAGGAGATCGCACCATGTCAGCATAGGAAGAAAACAGAGGAAGAAGACAGCAACAAAAGAGTAGAAGACAGAAGAAGACCCCCGCCCGCAGACCCCGACAACCACCAGCAAGGGTTGTCAGGAAGAGGCCCTTGTGCTCATCAACATGGGGACAAGGTGCTTTGGGGTGGGAAACCCCCCCGCCCCAAAGCACCCATTCTCCTCATGGTGAGGGCGTGCGGCCTGGTGCTTGGATAAGGGTCTGGAATGGATTTTGGGGGGGCCCTACGCTGTTTTTTCAGCATTGGGGTTCCCCTTAAAACCCATACCAGACCAAGGGCCTGGTATGCTCTTGGAGGGGGACCCCATGCCGTTTTTTTTCTTTTTAATTTGGCGGGGGGTTCCTCTTCAAGATCCCCAGAACACAAGGTGCCTGGTATTGTCAGGATCAAAGTCGGATCCCTGTTCAGAGAAAATCGGACCGACTTTGACCCGATGTAGGACCATAATCGCACAGCAAAGTAGGATCAAAGACGGACCGTTTAAGTGTCGCATAGTGTGAACCCAGCCTAAACGTGGAGTCAGCACCTACCCTCTGTCGTCCACGTGTTATTTGTTACTTCTGATTATCCAAATAACAATTTTGCCACCATACTTGGTGTCTTTTACTCCATCTTGGCTACCAATGAACCGGCCCCACTTACAAGTAGAAACAGCAAGGAGCATAAAAGTGACATCATGGATTTGGAAGTATCCATCATAGATAACACATTTTAAAAATGCTTGGTGAAGACCTAAATTTTTTTTATTTTAGGCTTACCATGGCTTACCTAGCATACATTCGGAAGTAAGAATGTACAATCCATTGCAAACAAAATGTCACAGTCTTTGCCCGTGTAGCAGTCTCATCATAATGTACATTCCATGGGCATGCAATTTGCTTGTTTACACACCGTAGATCTCTTCTGGTTTAGTAAACCAAGTTCATTGCCTGATGGCAGCAGTGCTAACCGGATGAGCCCAGTGATTGACAGCTGTGGGGGATTGTGTCAAAAGTGTAATAATAGGCCCTGTACAAAAAATATGCCTTGCTATAATGTTAACCCGTTTATGTTAGACCACTAAACCACAGGTAGCTTGGTATTGCTTGCTGCATTCACCATGATTTATTTTTTGCTTTGAAAATGATAGCCTCCTGTTGTCTTCAACTGCAACCATTTTAGGTAAAAGAGTGGCTGAGAAGAGGCAAATGATACCAACCTTTGTATATTAATAAGAATTTTTTTTACAGAAAGTCTGTTCTATACAGCAAAATATTGTCTTAGTAATTTCATACTTTCTAAATATTGCTAACTTGACTTTGCTTGTATAAAGACAAATATACATTAGGAAAGCCAAGACAGAATTCTAACATTAATGTTCCAGCATAACTAACCAACATTGTCACTAGATGGTTGTGCTAAAGTTGCAACATTGTCAACCTTCATGTCTATGAGAAAGATTTGCAGTTATATACATTTTTTCTTAAGACCACATGCTATACTTAGCTCAAAATGTATAATGTGCAGCACAAATTTTGTTTAGCATGCAATAGAGATTATAACAGAAAACATTTAAACCAAGCTATTCATAACAGGGACAGAAAACTGAATCACAGAATCATTTATTTTTTATAGGTCATTCAGAGAATGACTATTTACTGGTGGAATTTAGCAATCTTTCTGTTTAGAAAATAAAAAAAGGTTGTGGCGCTCCCTCAGACCATTAATTAATTACAGCAAAAATATATATTCACTATACTAGTATTGATAGTGCTAATAAAACTTATATCATGTTAAAAAAATATTTTTTAAAACCTTATATCAACACAATAGAAGTCCTTAATTAGGAAGGTGTATCAATTTGCAAAAAACACACAGCCCTTAGATGAAGAAAAGTCGAATCACCAAGTGATAAAAAGTTGTGTGAAGATATTTATCAATCGAGCAAAATAAAATGTGCAAACTCACGGAACAAAATTAAATATACGCCTTATGTGAAATAGATCCTTTTAGGATGCCCACTGCAACCATGAATCATGAATGCCAACATGTACTGTGACATACTGAAGCAGAGCATGATCCCCTCCCTTCGGAGACTGGGCCGCAGAGCAGTATTCCAACATGATGACAATACCAAACACACCTCCAAGATGACCACTGCCTTGCTAAAGAAGCTGAGACTAAAGGTGATGGACTAGCCAAGCATGTCTCTAGACCTAAACCCTATTAAGCATCTGTGGGACATCCTCAAACGGAAGGTGGAGGAGCGCAAGGTCTCCGACATCCACCAGCTCTGTGATGTTGTCATGGAGGAGTGGAAGAGGACTCCAGTGGCAACCTGTGAAGATCTGGTGAACTCCACACCCAAGCGGATTAAGGCAGTGCTGGGAAATAGTGGTGGCCACACAAAATATTGACACTTTGGGCCCAATTCGGACATTTTCACTTAGGGGTGTACTCACTTTTGTTGCCAGCGGTTTAGACATTAATGGCTGTGTGTTGAGTTATTTTGAGGGGACAGCTAATTTATACTGTTATACAAGCTGTACAACCACTACTTTACATGGTAGCAAAGTGTCATTTTTGCAGTGTTGTCACATGAAAAGATATAATAAAACATTTACAAAAATGTGAGGGGTGTATTCACTTTTGTGGGATACGGTATTTTTCACACACAGCATGGGCATACATAGAATTTTATCCCAAAACACATTCTGCTACTCTTCCTTAGTAAGGGGATACCACATGTGTTAGACATTTTCAATGTTTGGACTGATTATGTACCGGACATTGTATCTTGTCCATCACACTAATCAACCAACTGTGTCAAAACCAATGTACTGTAATGGTCACCTGTGTATGAGTGGTCAGGGAATATAGCTTAGTGTAACATCACCTATAGCAGTCCCAGTTCCTATAAGCCAAGCAAGCCTAGGTTAATAGCATGTGGTTGCCCCCAGGAATGCCATGTTCACTGGCCAGGAAGTAAAGGAAGCTGAAAAGAATGAACAAAAGAGTTCCTCTGGTTCCAGGAATGGAGTTGTGCACAGGGAATGGCTGGGACTATTGTCTCGCAGGAACATAGTAAGTCAGATGTGCAGATGGATCTGTTCATGTGGCAGGCAGGGACATGGTCAGGAAACAAGCAAAGAATTGGTCCAGGCAGTAGGCAGAAACATGGTCCCGAGTAACCATGCTCATTGTGTAAGGCCATTGATGAAGAACAGCTGCCAATTGACTTCAGGATAACGCATAGGGGGCTCTTCAGTAGATCAATCAGTCATGAAGTTATAACTGACCAGTGCCCTTTCTGGAGAATCTGTCAGCAGAAGCTCTGGGTTGAAACTCTCTAAGGCATAAAAGTCTATAAGTCAGATGACAAAGGTCTTCTGCTTGATCATTTCTTAGGTCTTTGATACTTAGAGCAAGAAGACCTCCATCTTTCACTTGAATTAGACTACAGAAAAACTTTGAGACACCTTCAGCAGTGGCCCCAGAGGTTTCAATCCCTGTTACTCATAGTTACATAGTAGGTAAGGCCTAAAAAAGACAATATTCCATCCAGTTCAGCCTGTGTAGGTGTATGTATGTCAGTGTCTATGATTTTTTCCCATTATCCTGTATGTTGTTTTCCTTGGAGATAAACATCCAAGAGTCTTTTAAAGATACCCAGACTCCCAGCAGCCACCACCAGTTGTGGGTGAGAGTTTCACATCCTTATTGCCCTGACAGTGAAGAACCCCCTGCGCAGTTTAAGGTTAAAATGCCTCTCCTCCAGGCTCTTTGTGTGGCCTCATGTTCTTGTACACTCCTTAAGACTAAATCGTTTTTTTCCTATGCTGGGATCCCCAATGAGGTATTTGTAGATCACTATCATGTCCCCCCTTAAGCGTCACATCTCCAGTGAGAAAAGTTTTAGTGGTTGCAGTCTTTCCTCATAATTTAGGTCCTTCCGTCCTCTTATTAGTTTTGCTGCCCTTCTTTGGACTCTCTCCAGCTCTAGCACATCCCTTCTGAGGACCGGTGACCAGAATTGGACAGGGTACTCCAGATAAGGCCTAACCAGAGTTTTATAAAGTGGCAGAATTATAGTTTTATCCCTGGAGTATATCCCTTTTTATTCATGCTAATATTGTGCCGGCTTTGGTAGCTGCAGCTTGACATTGCATGCTATTGCTTAATCTGTCATCTATTAGGACCCCTAGATCCTTCTCCATCCTTGATTCCCCCAGAGGTTTTCCCTCTAGTGAATAGTTTGCATTTATGCTTTTGCCCCATGTGCATTACTTTACATTACTCCACATTAAATCTCATTTGCCATTTGTCTGCCCACTCCATTATTTTATTTAGGTCATTCTGCGTTTATTGCTCTGCTTATCTTTGTATCATCCGCAAAAATGGAGGCTGAACTACTTATTCCATCCTCTATATTATTTATAAATAAGTTGAATAGAATTGGTCCCAAGACCGAACCCTAAGGTACTCCACTCACCACTTCAGACCAGTCTGAGTACATGTTATTTATCACTACCCTTTGGACATGTCCCAGTAACCAGTTTCTTACCCAAGCACAAACCCTATGGCCCATGCCTGTATATCCTAGCTTGTAGTTTAAGCGCTTATGGGGGACTGTATCAAATGCTTTTGCAAAATCCAGATACACCACATCTGCAGGCTTCCCCCTATCTAGATGGCAGCTCACTTCCTCGTAGAATGTTAGCAGGTTGGTCTGGCAGGAACAACCTTTCGTAAACCCATGCTGATTACTACTAATGAAAATCTTTTCCTCTGTGAATTCTTGGATACAGTCCCTAATCATCCCCTCCAATAATTTACCCACTATTGATGTTAGGCTGACTGGCCTGTAATTCCCAGGGATATGCCCCTTTTTGAATATTGGTACCACTTTGGCTTTTCTTCAATCAGTTGGTACCCATCCTGTCATTATGCTGTCCATAAAGACTAGGAACAATGGCCTGGCAATAACCTGACTAAGTTCTCTAAGGACTCTTGGTTGTAAGCCATCTGGTCCCGGTGATTTATTTGTGTTAAGTTTGTTAAGTCTTTCCCTGACTCCATCCTCTATTAGCCACGAGGTTAGGTCCGGTGATGTGTCACTAGCAGTACAATCGTGGTCGGTAAACCCTTGCTCTTCTTGCATAAAAACTGAGGAGAAGAAGAGGTATTTGGTACAGCTGCCTTCTTTGTGTCATCTGTAACCATCCTCCCATCCTCATTCTTTATGTGTGCAATGTGCTCAGATTTTACCTTTTTACTGTTAATATATCTAAAAAAGTTCATTTTTTTTTTTTTTTACTTTCTTCCTCCGTGTGTCTCGTAGTCATTTTTTGCTGCCCTGATTGCCGTTTTACTCTTCTTATTGCATTCCTTGTAGTGTTGGAATGCTAATGGTGACCTTTTCCCTTCCTCTATTTTATTAGCTAGGCTCCTAGCATTTGTGTATATGCTTCTTATTTTTGAATGAGTGCATGTTTTTTTTTTTTTTTGGTTCCCCGTGGCCTTGTTTTTCAATTGCCCACTTGTTTACCCTGGCAACAGATGTTATTGATGTATTATCATTGATGTCTCCTCTATTGCCCTCTGTCATCTGTTCACTGCCGGCTATCACTACATCTGAACCCCCCCAACACCTAGTTTAAAAGCCCCTCCAGCCATTTTTCTTCCCAGTAGGGCTCTACCATCCTCATTAAGGTGCAGCCCATCCTCACTAAGGAACCTGTAGCCGACTGAGAAGTCAGCCCAGTTCTCACGGAACCTAAATCCCTCTTTCCTATACAAATTCCTCATCCACTTGTTCTGTTCCCTAAGCTCCTGCTGCTTTACTGGTGTGGATCGAGGTACAGGTAGTATTTCAGAGAAAACTACTTTGGAGATCCTTTTCCTCAATCTATTCCCTAAATCCCTGAAATCATGTTTAGGACTCTCCACCTTCCTCTCACTTTGTCATTGGTACCAACGTGTACCATGACCTCTTGGTCCTCCCCCGCCCCACCCAATACTGTTCGGCAATCCCAGTTCTTTTGACAGATTGCCCTCTATGTCCTCCTAATAATTGAGTTTCCCACTACCAGCAGTTGTCTAGCCTTTCCTGTATCCCCCCCTCCTTCCTGGAGCCTTCACTGCCCTGGCAGCTATGGAAGGGTACCTGCTCCGGCACTGCCACCCCGAGCCAATATCCCCAGCATCATGCAACCTGGCATATTTGCTAGGTTGTACCAGTTCAGGACTGGCCTCCCTAGCACCCTTCCCTCTACCCCTCCCCCTTTCTGTCACCCAGGTACCTACCTCTGGGTCCTGTGCTGCCATCTCTCCCACCTCCTCTAGGATGGCCCCTGCCAGCACCTGCTGGGTGATGTCCAAGCTCCTTTCCAGGTTGCCAATGATTCTCAGTGATGCCATTTGCCTTCTGGATTACTAGAACCATGTCCTGTGGTCAGATGAGACCAAGATAAACTTATTTGGTTCAGATGGTGTCAAGTGTGTGGCGGCAACCAGGTGAGGAGTACAAAGACAAATGTGTCTTGCCTACTGTCAAGCATGGTGGTGGGAGTGTCATGGTCTGGGGCTGTATGAGTGCTGCCGGCACTGGGGAGCTACATTTCATTAAGGGAACCATGAATGCCAACATGTACTGTGACATACTGAAACAGAGCATGAACCCCTCCCTTCGGAGACTGGGTCGCAGGGCAGTATTCCAACATGATAATGATACCAAACACACCTCCAAGAGGACCACTGCCTTGCTAATGAAGCTGAAAGTAAAGGTGATGGACTGGCCAAGCATATCTCCAGACCTAAACCCTATTAAGCATCTGTGGGGCATCCTCAAATGGAAGGTGGAGGAGCGCAAGGTCTCTAACATTCACCAGCTCCCTGATGTCGTCATAGAGGAGTGGAAGAGGACTCCAGTGGCAACCTGTGAAGCTCTGGTGAACTCCATGCCAAGAGGGTTAAGGCAGTGCTGGAAAATGATGGTGGCCACACAAAATATTGACACTTTGGGCTCAATTTGGACATTTTCACTTAGGGGTGTACTCACTTTTGTTGCCAGTGGTTTAGACATTAATGGCTGTGTGCTGAGTTATTTTGAGGGGACAGCAAATTTACACTGCTACAATGTAAAGTAGTGAGTATACAGCTTGTATAACAAAGTGTAATTTCTTCAGTGTTGTCACATGAAAAGATATAATAAAATAGTTACAAAAATGTGAGTGGTGTACTCTCTTTTGTGAGATACTGTATGTTGCAGAGGAACATTTCTACTGTCCCAGATCTGTACATCTTTCAGTTCTTGCAGGGGCAAGTGCCCCAGATGCTTATCATAAAACTGTCTGTACAACAGTATCACCTGTGCACCAAAGTCAGGGAGGGCCCTCATGTAAACGCACTTCACTTGACAGAGACTATTGGAGATTGGTTTACCAGCCTATCCAGGAGTTTTTAGGGAGTATCTGTCATCACAGACCTGGCTGTCTGAAAATACAATCCTCTCTTTTCCTGGTGGCATTTTGCTCAATCTTCAGTCTGGCATTTAAGTGGTTGATGTGCATTTCTCCCGTACTAAAAATTCTATTCAGACAGAAATAGTCTCATCTGCCTCTCTGGGTTGCAGGGTGAGTTTCTATTAAAGCGGTAGTAAACCCATCCATTTAACAGTTTCAAAACCAGTTACATTTCCGGCACGTGCCGGATATGTAACACTCCCATTGGTAGTGCTCTAAACCAAACTATCGAACCATCCAATGGCTGATGTCATAGCTGATCACATGTGCACCATCATGGCAGTTTTAGATTAAACAGAGGCCAAGATGGCAGCTCCCTTGGCTGAAAATGATAGGAGGGTTTACTACCACTTTAAAGAATGTAGCCACCCCCTTCTTTCTTCTCATAATTGGAGTTGGAGCAGCCTGAAGTAGTCAGGCACATGATTGGCCCCTGCATCAGGGCCCTCTGACATTTTCCACTGGCTTTGCAATTCATGGCTCCCATTATTTGCCTTAGAATTTCATTTTCAGCATTTGTAGGGGTCAACTTCTTAAGCATTGTGCTTTGAAATGTCCAGCCTCTCCACAGCCATAAAATCTCTTTCAAGCAGATCCCTGTGTGTTATCCATTTCTGTTTTACCTGATGCTTTCCTTTCTGAAGCCAGGACAACCACCGCCTTCTTAACATCGGTGACAGATTGCTTCATTCCCACTTGCATCTCTACCACTTGCATGACTGTTTTTGGAATCTCAGTTAAGGCTTGCTGCAAAGTAGATTGTGACTGAGCCATCTGTGTTATTGCCTGCGTTAAGACCTTAAGAATGGGAGGTGGCCTATTCTCTACCTCTTCCAGCACACCCAGGACAAAAAAATACATATTACAGCACACACATGATACATACTCTTGCCAGGCTGTTTAAAAGCATCTAAACGTATATAGCAAAAATTGCAAAAATACGGGGGTTTGGTCACACTGAATGGCCATGAAGTGCTTAAGCCCACTGACTGCTGCAAAGTACCCCATTTTACCAGTGGGTTCCTACATTAACCTTAGAGTGAATGCTCCTATCTCTTAAACCATGGAAGCCAACGCCTCTCTTTATGGGAGACCAGAGGACACATCCCATGGATCAGGTGGACACTGATTGGGGGTAATTAAGGAGGATGGGGTTCACCAACCCAAAAGGTCTGGTCAGGACCACAGCATACAAAAAACTAGATATTTGGGGGGAACACCCTACCAAACGCATGGTGCTGCTTGTAAAGACCAACAGACAAAAAAATACATATTACAGCGCACACATGATACATACTCCTGCCAGGCTGTTTAAAAGCATCTAAACGTATATAGCAAAAATTGCAAATATACGGGGGTTTGGTCACACTGAATGGCCATGAAGTGCTTAAGCCCACTGACTGCTGCAAAGTACCCCGTTTTACCAGTGGTTTGGGGGTAATTAAGGAGGATGGGGTTTACCAACCCAAAAGGTCTGGTCAGGACCACAGCATACAAAAAACTAGATATTTGGGGGGGAACACCCTACCAAACGCATGGTGCTGCTTGTAAAGACCAGTCTGTGCTGACTACATGGTGGGAACTTTCACTGAATTACTCAGAACCTGTGCCAGAAACTGGTTTCTGGTTTCATTCTGTACCACCTCTATGAGTTCAAAATACTCTAAAGAAGTCCCTCCCTCAAAGTTTTCAGTTTGATCCAGATGAGTAAAAAGTTAGTGAGCCTCACAGGATCTCTGCCATTCTGGCCTACTCTATAGTTGTAGGTTCCTTTCCTTTCTTGAGTATAATTTGGTACAGCATTTTGTTCAGTTGTTTAATATACTCAGATAGTTGCTTGTGGGTGAGTGCAGCATGATGAGGTGGCAATAATTCACACACAGTCCAAATGAAAATTTTAGAACTTGTATTGTAGTAAAGGCAAAAACACTCACAAACGCCAACAGCATGTAGCAGGTATCTGCCGAACTGACAGCGTCTGTCTGGAGGGGAAAATGTGGCCTGGCCATCTTGTACCCTAATGGGAAGGTGGCCAAGGAGATTGTAAGCTCTAATCTTTCCCTTCTCATCTGGAACCTTTCTGCCGCTAATACTGTCCATGACAGACAAGGGACCCGTCCTTACACTACCCACATGCAAATGCATACCAAATCTGGTAGCCAGGGCCTTAAATTGGCTCTTCCTGACCCAATGAACATGGGGTGGCAGCATCCAATCAGATAGCTTCCCCAGTGACCTTGGAAACCATAGAGGAACCATGCTCCTCTTGACTTCCTCTCCCCCCCCCCCGATATGGCACTACGGTTGAGTGCTTCCTGCAGTGGAGAATTTTGTTTAGACTGCACCTGTCTACATGTTCCCTTCTATACTGAAACATGTTCAAACTGATTAATCAATTCAGAAGCTTTCACTGTTCAACCAAATTAATCTTTTACATGTTAAGACAGAAGATTTAACAGCCTCTGCTGCAGTTTCTTTTATACGCTCTCAGAATTCCACTGTTTCTCTTAGGCTTCTGGCAAATCCCACGCTTCCAGCACCTGCATGGCCTGCTCAATCTAAGTTTCATACCCCTCCTCCCTGTAGTTAAAGGCTGTGCTCCAGAGAAGATTCTCAGCTTTCTCTACCCCTGGAGGAATCACTTGATAGTTGGGTCCTTCTGTCTTCCCCAGTAATGATCCACCCTGACAGAACCCAAACACACAGACACATCTATGGCTTAAACTGAGCTTTATTACAAAACAAAATCCTTGCAGAGAAATAACGTTTTTTGGACAATAGAACAATAGTAATACAGTACAAGAATATATTTGGAACTGAACACACGTATAGCTGAAATTATACAATCGTAGTGTAAGTAACAATTGGTGGGGTATCAAGGAAAAGGGGCACTACTTAAAGTAGATGTAAACCCATAATTTCATATTCCTGATATGTGCTTGCTGTACCATGTTTTTGTATGAAAATGTATGCAGTTCTTTTTATATTGCTTCCTTTGTATGCAATCCCTGGTGTTCCTGCCAGCCCCTTTGCTTTCATATTAATAACTGACCACACTAAGCAGAACACACTGTGATCCAGTTCTCTATGCTGGGAACTCAGCCTGCTCTCCCCCAATGATCAAACTTTTCCTGACACCCATACCCCCATCACAGCCTTTCACTGGAAAGTGCAGTGTACTGCTGTTTCTCCTTCCCCAGCTCTTATGCAGCTGAGAACAGAGGGAATGTGATTACTTATTAAAAAAGGGTATTTATAATGTTTTATATATCTATACACAAATGGTCTGCCTTTCATTTCTATTTTAAACTGAATGGGTTATTTTACAAGGTGAGTGTTTACAATCATGTTAAGCTACTGTAAGAAATATAAGTCACCAGGCTAATTGGGCTTTATAGTTTACATTTTTTTAAATATATTTTCAATATAATTACAAGTTTTGTGTACATCACACTTACTGAACTATATATAGATAAGCTCACAAAGTGCAGTACAAATCACAACCTATAGTCCACAGATATTGTGAATTTCCTGTTACAAAATTGTTACAAAAAGAGTTGCCATACATAGGGTCTTGATAAGCAGGACTTGAGGTGACAAAAAGAGGTGAAAGGGTGAGCGTTACATGAAGCAGGTCCTCATTATTAAGTCAAATATAACTTGGGGAGTTGCATCTATACAATATAAGCTTAAATACAATCCAAGATGGAGACAAACCCTAAGCCATGCCTCTTACCTCTAGCCAACTATGATCACATCAGTTTGGGCACTGTCATTACATTTTTTTCTGTCCACGGTACAGTAAAACCTTGATTTGAGAGTAACTTGGTTGGAGAGCATTTTGCAAAACAAGCAACATTTTTTAATACATTTTGACTTGATATACAAGCGATTTCTTGATATACAAGTAGCGTCACATCACAACTGAGTATAAAAGAGAAAAGAAGCGCCTCTAAGTGTAGCAATATGGTTACATTTAATAAAGGAACAACATTTAGCAACTCACATGGTTGATGATAAAAACAAGCACATGTAAGTATGCAGGCATCCAGGGTAAAGATGTCCACATGGACCATTCTCTGCATCGCCATCAACGTCATCCCTTCCATGCTGCGCTCCACGAGCGCTTCAATCCTTGTGTTCAGATCGCTCTACTGCAGGGTAGTCTTCCCGTTCACGATTGCAGACTAACAGCGAAGAGAGCCAGCAGTGCGTAGGGTGGTCTATGTGGACAGCTTTACTCCAGATGCCTGCATACTTAGATGTGCCTCTTTTAATCATCAACCATGTGAGTTTCATTAAATGTTACCATATTGCTACACTTAGAGGCGCCTCTCTTCTGTTTTATACTCTGTATCTCCTACTGGATTTTGCTTCTAATCCCCTTGTGGAGGCTGTCATTTGTGAATGGACATTTTATTGTTACACAACCTATAACATTGCTATAATCTTTTTATATGGACTATAAACTGAAAGATTTATGAATAAATGGTTGTGGAACGAACCATCTGAGTTTCCATTATTTCTTATGGGGAAATTCGCTTTGATATACAAGTGCTTTGGATTACAAGCATGTTTCCGGAACGGGTTATGCTCACAATCCAAGGTTTTACTGTACTTACTGTCCTTGCCAACCACTGGTGGAAGCTGCCAACCATATATATGGACATAGGAAAAATAGGAACTGGGTGGATCAAATGCTGCTAAGCAACACACATATCAGAGGAATTGAATAACAGGTAGCTGAAATCCCTGAGGCTGAAAAGATGCCTTTTATGAGGCAAATGTTTCTCAGCACTGTCCTCACTGCACGGTAAGACTCAGCAGGCAGAGTAGCACTTACATCCTTTTCCCTGCCTTTCCCCAGTCATTTCTCCACACAGTGCTGACTCCATTGGGGAGGACAATGAACTGCAGGGAAACATTCTGCCGGACTGCTTAAAGGGGTCACCGAATGGGAGATATGCAGGATACAAAACATAGTATACAAATAAACCAGCGCAAAGGAAAAATAATGATAACAAAATATGGAGCTGCTCGTGTGCCAGTTAGGAATAGCCTTAGATAATTAAATGTGTAAACTTATACCGCGCTCCCACTAGTGTATGAGTGCCTTTATAGTCCACCTAACAAAGGCGCCCACTTTAAAACTAAAATAATGTGAGAAAAAAGTAAACTGTGAACCAATCCGGGATTCAACCCTGATTGCAACACTCTAATAAGGTGCAGGTATTATTGCCATACATATAAATAGTGATACAGTCTTTGTGGTGGTTGAAACAACCCAAACTTCACATAAACTGTATTGTGGTACTCCTTTGTGTTGGTCACTGTATTAATACAAAGGAGTATCACAATACAGTTGTTTCAACCACCACAAAGACTGTGTCACTATTTATATGTATGGCAATAGTACCTGTACCTTATTAGAGTGTTGCAATCTGGGTTGGATCCCGGATTGATTCACAGTATACTCTTTTCTCACATTATTTTAGTTTTAAAGTGGGTGCCTTTGTTAGGTGGACTATAAAGGCACTCATACACTAGTGGGAGCGCGGCATACGTTTACACATTTAATTATCTAAGGATACAAAACATACCTTCCTCTTTCTTTCCACCCCAGCTAAATCTTAGATCTGTTGTCTTACTTGTTTTTAAGGCCTATTTAAATAAATGTTGTTTACATGGGGTTTATATATATATATATATATATATATATATACACATATATATAAGTTCCTCCACCCCAAACTCACTGATCCATGTCTTTATGGACCTTGCTTTGTGCACTGGTCCAAATCATTTGGCAGAGGGGGGATTATGGTGTGGGGTTGTTTTTTAGGGGTTGTGCTTGGCCTCTTAGTTCCAGTGAAGGGAACTCTTAAGGTGTCAGCATACCAAGACATTTTGGACAATTTCATGCTCCCAACGTTGTGGGAACAGTTTGGGGATGGCCCTTCCTGTTCCAACATGACTGCACACCAGTGCACAAAGCAAGGTCCATAAAGACATGAGGGAGTGAGTTTGGGGTGGAGCAACTTGACTGGCCTGCACAGAGTCCTGACTTCAACCCCATAAAAGTGCCTGACCTTACAAATACACTTCTGGAAGAAAGATCAAACATTCCCATAGACACACTCCTAAACCTTGTGGACAGCCTTCCCAGAAGAGTTGAAGCTGTTATATCTGCAAAGGGTGGGCCAACTCAATATTGAACTCTACAGACTAAGACTGGGATGCTATTAAAGTTCATGTGCGTGTAAAGGCAGGCGTCCCAATACTTTTAACAATATAGTGTATATCCACTTAGTGCCCACCCACTCGCAATCTACTGCAGCCGGGTGGCCACCATAGGAAAAGCAACATACCTGTACACCACTGCCTACTTCTGGGATAGCACACAGCAGGACCCTGTCAGCAATTCCTGGCCAATGATTCACTGCCAGGGTCTGCTGATTGGCTGTGTGTATTCACAGCCCAGAACTCTGTGTTGGTAAACAATACAGAGCTCTGTAAAGATGGAATGACCTGTCAGTTTCTCATCCCTGCAAAGTAGCGATGAGAAACTGAGAGATCTCTTAAGGGTGCACACTGTACACACATTACACATAGTTAGGTACATATTTAATCCCATTGCCCTAGATATTAACCCTTCGAAGCCAGTGTCATTAGTACAGTGACAGTGTATAGTATTACCACTAATCACCGTAGTAAAGTGTTACTAAACTCAGGACCCTGAATTCACTATATCTGGTCTCACACAGTACACAGAACATGGAAATGCAAAAGTTTTAGTAAATATAAATTACTAAATACCTTGTCTCACCAGCAGTTTGAGCAGTCTTGTGACTTCTATGAGTGTCTAGTTAAAGCTTGTAGGAGGAGTTTTCATTCTACTTTGACTGTCCTATGAGGCTGCAGGACCCACGACCCTCTGTCTGGACAGTGCTGATTGGCCCTTTGCTGATCACATGCACTCTCCCAAAAAAAAAACTCCCAGCAATACACACAAAACTGAGCATGTGCAGCTTGTCCCCAAGGCTCGGTTCTATCAGGAGATAGTTTGGGGACTGTGGAAGAAGAAGAGGATCAGAGAAGACAGAATCAAACAGACTTTTTACACAATGCAGAAGATTAAGCCCTTAGGTTCCACAGTGAGTGTAACAAGCATGCTTTACTGCATATACAGACAGGTTTTACTGTTGTGGGTTTAGTAACACTTTAATGTCACTGGTGATGTCAGCGGCAGTTAGTTAGTCCCCCCAGGATCATTTAGTGTCAATATATAGTTTGTAAGCACTATAACTTTCACGCAAACCAATCAATATACACTTTTTTTTAATCAAAGACATGTAGCAGAATACATTTTGCCCAAAAGTTTTGAAGAAATTTGATTTTTTACATTTTTTTATTGGATGTTTTATAGCAAAAAGTAAAAATATAGCAAAAGAGCGTACCAGTGTGAGGTAGGTTGTGCAGGTTGCACTGGCTGCGCACATGTGGAAGGTTAGAGCACAGTGGACAGATCATTTATATGTTTCTAACTGACAATAGGATCCGTCCATTTTACCCCAGGGCTTTGCAGCCATCCAGCGAGGGGTGCACCTTTCAGTTGTGCCTTACCTCCTGTGTACTTCCCCACCTGCCACAACCCTGACGGGAGACGGATATCTGATGAGCCAAGGGGTGGTTCCACTTGGTTTTCTTTTTGTGTAGGCTTGAAGATTTTGTGGCTAGTTTTTATCTATAACAAAATGAGTGTGAAAAACTGCGATAATTCTCTGATTGAACTATGTGATCATGTGTTTCTCCTGATGAAGCGATTTTACCACCCCACGAAATGCGTAGAGAATGACAGCATGGACATAGTTTAAGTATACGATGTACAGTCATAAAAAACACCTGATTTCAACATCTTTTACAATTCATTATTGTTACATGATTTGACACTTCCATGCCAGTTCAGTAATGCTGTGTGTTGTGGAGGTTTGGTCTGGCTGCTGCCTAATCACCTTGGGAGCTGCGATGCTCACAGGTGTCCCTCCTACACCCTCTTCATTCACCAGGTGGCTGGTGTGAGGGTGTGGGTGGTTCCTGTCCTCTGAGCATCGGCACCACGCATCCACCCCTGTCCTTCAGTTTCCTTGTGTTGCTGACGTTCTGGGGCGAGTCTGTCCATCTAGGCTGACCAATGGGGTTTGACCTGGATGCATATTATGAGGGGCTTGTCTGCTCTGCTCCAGGTGTTTCCCCTTTATGGCAGTCTGTGTGGCGTTGGTGTGTTCGGTTGGTTCTGCTGCAAGCACATTACTTTTCCTACGCTGTAAGTCTCACTGGCACTTTTGCAACCTTGATCTTGTTCACCCATTTTTTTGGTGGGGGTTTCACCCTCTCAGCTTCACATTGGCTCTTAATACATTTTGCTGCAATATCTGTGTCCACCTGACTTCACAGCCTATCCTCACAACTATAACTTACACAGTTGCTGTCTCTTATCCCTATCACTTTTCCTTGGTGTATGGGTCTTTTGCTCTTACTCCCTTGGACCAGACCTCTGTCAATTCAATTTTCCTTCACACCTTACATCCACTACAGATTGGAGCCTCTGCGTTCCGGTCGTTGGGACAATCTGACACCAATTATCACTTCTCTGTGCTTCCCCATACCACGAACAACACCTCAGCTCCCGGTATGGGCGTCCATGTCAGCCTGCCTATCTCAGCCCACTGTCATGTATTCAATCTACAGCTATTAATCATTTTTTATTATTTATCATTTTTTGGCTTCCCCAGCAGGGTCGCTTTGCTTGTGCCTTAGTGACATGCCCATGTCTTTTTCAGATTCTATTAATTTCGCATCAGCCCCTGAAGAGTGGCCCTACTGCCACGAAACGTCGTCGGGCATATTCTAGATGCAAATGTGTTTACCCAGGTTACTGTATGTGCTGTCAGCACTCCACCATTTGGTGCTTGTCTTTTATCAACCTATTTTTAATCATGTGCAATAAGTCTGCTATATATTGTTTACATGCTTATTATGTCCATTATATATTATGTACCCATCATTGCATGGTATTGTTGCCAATGTTCAACAATAAACATTTACATTAATTGGTATCCTTGTTTGAAATAGCATCAATGTATACCTCATTTAAAGTCCCGCCCCCCCCCCTTTTTATGTATGTATACATTAGGGATGGAGACACATGGTCCACATGGTCTCATTTAAAGTCCCAAACTCTCTCCTCTTTTTGTGATTTCAACATAAGGTTTCTAAGTTGGAGAATTTCTGTAATTTTTATGTGATATTTGGGTAAAAGTGTTCTTTATACATGCTGTACTTTTTGCAAGCAATACATTTTCTTATATATATTTTTTTTTTGTGGTGTGAATCATAAAAGTCCCGAGGGCCATCTAACGTCTATGTGAAATTAAAAATATAGTCTTTTTTTTTTCAAAATGTTTGGTCTTTGTTCGTTTATATCGCAGAGAATAAAAAACCCAGCAGTGATCAAAAGAAAGCTCTATTTGTGTAAAAAGATGACACAAATCTCATTTGGCTACAGCATTGCAGGTCCACATAATCGCCAGTTAAAGTAGCACAGTGCCGAATAGCAAAAAATGGTCTGGTCGTGAAGGGAGTAAAATCTTCCGGAGCTGAAGTGGATATGTGTGTATATATATATATATATATATATATCATATCACAGACCTATGACATTTGACTTCTAGTGTTCGTTCATTACTACCAAGTGCTCAGTTTATTTGTTTAAGAAAAATATGAGTAAATGAGTAAAATGAATGGTCTTGCCAATAAGCTGTAAATAAGGCACCATGATTTATGTTGTTTTTGAACAATGCAGGGCTATCCCTGCACTCTCTCTGCGCTCACAATAATTTTCCAGTAGTGGGAGAGTGCGGAGTCATGGCACATATGCTATAATTTCCCTTTGGCAGCCTGTGTAGAGAATGATTTATGACACCCTGTGACCTAAGGCTGATGATATTGCTTCTTTTATTGGCTGTCCATGTGACATGAAAGCCTGTCACTTTGATCCCACATCTGACCAGCTGGCCCTTTGTTTTGTTTTGTTTTTTATCTCCTAGTACAATAGTATGTAATGGCCAACATCACAATGATGAGAAGTTCCTTATGGGTGTCACAGAATAATCATGTCATATGATTAACCACATTTTCCAAATTTTATTTAATGAAATATTTACACAAGCTAGACATTGATGTTCTGCTTTTTTCCCCTACATATCAATTTAATTTTGACATGTATTGGCAATGATTAATATGAACAGGGAAATTGTATTTTGTATAATCTAAAAAATAGCCTTTAACCGGTTCCCGACCGGCTCGCATACATTTACTGCTGCAGAGTGGCGCTGTCCCGCAAATCACCATTTATAAACGGCGGCTCATGTGTGCGCTGTAGCAGGCGACTCGCTCTCATGCCCACCGCACTCTGCAAGAGTGTGGCCGCAGCTTGGACAGACTCGATCTCCGCCGGCGAGCCACGATTGCCTACCAGAGAGAAAGAACAGGGAACCGCCGATGTAAACACTGCAGTTCCCTGCTCTGTCAATCAGCATGTGAGAGATCTACTGAACCCTGTCACTGGGATCAGTTAGATCTCTCATGCTCCTGTCAGCCCAGCCCCCTCACAGTTAGAACACGCCTAGGGAACACAGTTAACCCCTAGATCTCTCCCTGCAGGTTAACCCCTTCACTACCAATAACATTTATACAGTAATCAGTGGATATTTAAATTTCTGATCGCTGTATAAATGTCAGTGGTCCCAAAAAAGTGTCAAAAATGTCCGACATGTCCACTGCAATATCACAGTCCCGATAAAATTTGCAGATCGCCGCCATTAATAGTAAAAAAAATTGTAAAAACACCAGAAATTAATTCTCGTGGTTTGTAAACACGTCAACTTTTGCACAAACCAATCAATAAACGCTGATTGCAATTTTTTTATCACAAATATGAGGAAGAATATAAATTGGCCAAAACCGATGAATACATTTTTTTTAGTTTTTTTTTTTTTGGATTTGTATTTTAGCAAAAAGTAAGAAATATTGTTTTTTTTTTTTGCAAAATTGTCACTCTTTTTTTGTTTATAGAGCTGATCAGAAATGATGCAGAGGTGATCAAATACCACCAAAAGAAAGCTCTATTTGTGGGGGGGGGGGGAGGACGTAAATTTTGTTTAGGTACAACGTCGCACGACCGCGCAATTGGCAGTTAAAGCGACGCAGTGCCGAATCGCAAAAAGTGCTCTGGTCCTAACATGGGAAATCCTTCCGGGGCTGAAGTGGTTAAAAAAGAATGTCTGACTAGTCTGCCTGAGAATTTGTGCCACCCTAAATTAGTCGTAACTCAGTGGAGAGTCTAGGAAAATAAAACTTTTTCACACTTAAATTTCATTTTTCTTTTTTTTTTTTTGTCTGTTTTCCACCAATTCAATTTTGGCCTCACAATTTTCCATTCTGTATTTAATAAAAATGGGGCATATGTTAATCAACAATTGTTTTGTCTTTATGAATAGGCTGTTAATATGATATCTAGGTATTGTAAGGTCACCCTATAAGATGAGTGCTTTTTAAAATGGACAATGTATTTTAACATGGATATATTGCATTGTTTCTTCTGTCGTGTTTTGTTAATTTTTAAAACCTGCATTAAAGAGCATTTATATATGTGATGCTTTTGTATCCCCATGGAGTAATGTGTCCATTCTCCTACAGTAGTCTGTAATCTGCTCCTTTTTTTTCTTTCATTTCCATTGTAGCCATTAAATAATTGCTTTTCTTATGTTCAAACGCCTTTGAAATGTATGAAATAGAATGTCACCAGAATAGTTACATTCACTCCTCACCTTTTACCCCTTTCTTTGCATTACATACTCGTCATTTTGACTGTTCCATTTATTATAGTTCAGTACTAAAAAATCATATGCTGCAATTTGCCTTTTATATTTTTAATAACCTTTTGGGTATCTTTTTATGAATGTATTTTGTAATTACTTTATAATTTAAAAATTCGGTGTTCATGGCATATAGAATAGAAAACATTTTAGTTACAATGAAAACATATAAAAGGCTGACCAAAACAGTGAAAATGGTTAAAGGTTAGATTTAATCCGGTTATATTTTCCATTTCTGGGTTCCTCCCACTTACTCATTACAATATTAATAACATTTTTGAATTAAACCTTTTTGTTTTCATGACTTATCCTATTTTAGTCCCAGACAGGTCATCACTGAGTTTCTGTGCTTCTTTATGCAATGCAGGCAGATCATGGCTGGTGGGCCAGCAGTGCTTCTTGAAAACATCACAACTTACCTAGCACTGCCTCAGTACTCCTCTCTAGAGACCCCAGCATTGATGCAAGCGATAAGCTGCCTTTCGAGAGCCATGCAGTCCGCTCTAGGTAATGCCCATAGGTAATGCTGATTGAAGGAACTGAAATCCACTGACTGAAAAGGGTATCACAGCTGTTAGCACTTCCTCCTAGCAGCACTAGGGTCTTTGGTTCAAATCCCAACCTCAGCATTACCTCCCTGGAGTTTCCATGGGTTTCCTTCCACACACTGAAGATGTGTCGGTTAATTAGCTCCTGTCTAAATTGTATGTGTGCTGTTACACTTGTTGTGAGAATTTACATTCATTTCCTAAACCATTTCTTATTTGGCTTCTGTATAGTTGGTTATTATACTGCAATCTTGTGGTTATTTTGGTTTTTGCACCTTTTTCTGTGTTCCGCCCACTTGTGATGTATTTCCTGTTCCTTCTCACATTTTGCTTATGGAATAAAGATGGGCACTTATCTAGACCTCATGCTTGCATCTAAGAACACATTACCATGTTTTGACCTGCAAGTACCATTTTTCAATCATCTGCCACATGTTGTTGTCTGCTATAATAAAAGATCTCCTTGGTCTTTGGTGAGTTCAGCTATCTGATAGAGACTGTCCGCAGTGATTGTATCTGCTTAACCACTTCACCTCCGGAAGAATTTCCCAGTTTAGGACCAGAGCACTTTTTGCTATTCGGCACTGTGTCGCTTTAACTGACAATTGTGCGGTCGTGCGACGTTGTACCCAAACAAAATTTACGTAATTTTTTCCCACAAATAGAGCTTTCTTTTGGTGGTATTTGATCACCTCTGCGTCATTTCTGATCACCACTATAAACAAAAGAAGAGCGACCATTTTGCAAAAAAAAAAAACAAATTTCTTACTTTTTGCTAAAATTCAAATCCAAAAAAAATATATAAAAAGACATTTTTTTTCAACGGTTTTGGCCGATTTATATTCTTCCTCATATTTGTGATTAAAAAAATCACAATCGGCGTTTATTGATTGGTTTGCGCAAAAAATGCCGCGTTTACGGATGGGGAGAATTCATTTCTGGGGTTTTTATCTTTTTTTATTTTTTACTAGTAATGGCGGCGATCTGCGATTTTTAGCGGTACTGCGATATTGCAGCAGACATGGCAGACATTTTTGACCCTTTTTTGGGACCAATGACATTTATTCAGCGATCAGAAATTTAAATGTCCACTAATTACTGTATACATGTCATTGGCAGTGAAGGGGTTAACCTGCAGGGGGAGATCTAGGGGTTAACTGTGTTCCCTGGGTGTGTTCTTACTGTGGGGGGGGGTTGGGCTACCATGGGCATGAGAGATCTAACTGATCCCAGTGACAGGGATCAGTAGATCTCCCATGCCCGCACTGACAGAATGGAGAACCGCCGTGTTTACATTGGCGGTTCCCCGTTCTTTGCCTGTGGCCGCTCATCACGGCTCGCTGGCGGACATTGAGTCCACCCGAGCCGTGGGCACACTCCTCAGGACGCGCCCCCTAGCGGCCATTCGCAGATTGCTGTCTTTTTACAGCGATTCGCGGCCAGCATCCACACTGTCGCCGTAAATATGCGGTAGGCAGTGTGGAACTGGTTATACAGGCCAGACATAGAGGTCTCTGCAAGGGATAAGTCATTAATACAACAGTTAGAGTCAGAATAGTATGTGTATGTATAAATTTGAGTTAGGGACCTTAGATTGTAAGCTCCTTGAGGGCAGGAACTGATGTGAATTCTCAATATACAGGTATATGTAAGAAGCTGCATAAATTGACAGAGCTATATAAGTACCCGTACTAAATAAAGTAATAATAAATGAAAGGAATGGGTCAGGAACAGTAAAGCTATGAACGAAAAGGTTAGATGATGCTGAATGTCCTCCAGCCATAAAATGAGGACTTGCTGCAGCTTTTAATGCATACTGTGAGAAGCTCACAGTATGCAGTGAAATCAGAGTAAGCTATTTCAAGGAGAGGAGCCTGAACAACTGAGCAAGGTTCAAGGTAAGGCTGGAGTTCAGCTTTGAAAAAGTGCATTTAAAAGTAATTCATACAGATGATATCCACTGTTTCCTTTTTCCTCATTTATGTTATTGATAGTCATGTTTTACCTAAAACTTCATGACTGCATGAAGATAAAATTGAACAAATATTAATATTTTGCAGGTTTTAGATGTATCAAATAAAGTTGATTAAGGACCTATAATAGAAGCTGAAAATATATTCCCACTTTTAGATTAAATTACAGTGTCTTGAGTGCTTAAATGAACCTGCAAGTCACGCAAGCAAGGTAATGTCAGGGGAAAAGAATCAGGATTGTTAGATAAAAGTTGATAACCTGGTGCCCAAGGCAGCCAGCAATCATTATAATAGAAGGAAAATCTCTCATTATTAATCAACGTGAAAATGTTTTCTCACCAGATTTAATTATTTCCATGTATAAGCCATTAGAACAATATATTTATAAGTTATCCCCAAACACATACAGGATTCATCAATAATAATATGAAAAAGTGCTATAACACATAACTATTTCTCCTAGATTGTAAGCTCTAATAAGCAGGGCCCTCTGATTCCTCCTGTATTGAATTGTATTGTAATTGTACAGTCTGCCCTAATATTGTAAAGCACTGCACAAACTGTCAGCGCTATATAAATCCTGTATAATAATAATAAAAATAATTTAATTTTTTAATGTACAGAATTCAGGTAAGTTGAAGATGGGCTCGGATTGCTATATTTTTCACTTTTCTGTTCAATGTCTTACTAAATAAGCCCCATAGGGGTAATTTATTTAAAACAATATACCCAAGCATGCTATGGTAAAAGAATTGCAATAAACCAAAAATACTGTACAACACTGCCTATCTAAAAGGAGAATGGCAACACTTCTAAGGGCCTTAAGTGCTTATTCCCAGAATCTGGACCACATATACAGGCAGTAAAGACACAGACTATAGCAGTGTTTTTTAACCAGGGTGCTGCGGGAGCCATTTTGGTTCGCCCGGGGTATCTTGAGAATGAGAAAACAAGAAAAATAGAAGGTGCGTGGCCTAGCACATTATCCTCAGTAAAATATTTTTTAGTAGACAAAGGTAAGTACCATACTCACAAGTAAAAGTTTGAATAAAAGCACATCATATCAATTCTCTATAGGAGTCCATGTAAAGCTGTCCCCATTCCTTGAGACTGTCTTGCAGTGGCATAGGCTAAAGTGTTTCGAGGAGTTCTTCCTCAGATCTTGAGAACGAGACCCAGTTTGCCATATATCAGAGATGGATGAGAGGACTCTGTGATGTGCTGGACTCTGTGGTGATGGGGGACTCTGATGTGCTGGGAGGCCTGTACAATATGGTCAAGTAAATCACTGTCTGCCTAAGGCTGCATTCATACAGGGGCGACTTGCGATCCGACTTCAGTTGTCTCAAGGTGCCCCAAGTCGCTTGACATCTGAAATCCCATTGAAGTGAATGGGAGCCATCTTAATGTACACTACTGAAGTCACTCCGACTTCAAGGCGACTTCAGAAAAGGTTCCTGTACTACTTGGAGGCGACTTCTACCCGGCTTGTGCCCATAGAATTCAATAGAAGTCGCCTCCGAGTCGGATCCCCCATCTAAATACAAGCGACTTTGTAGTGTTAAAGAGTGGAATTTATTTGGGGCAGCTCCCGCCCTCCCTTCTCTGATTGCTCACAGGCAAAGTTGCCTGGCATTAGTCGTGTTGTAAGTCACCTGAAGTCGCGCTGAAAATCGCGCTGAAATCGCTTAGCAAAGCCGCGCTGAAGTCGGGTCGCCCCTGTGTGAATGCAGCCTGAAAGGAGAATATCAACTTTATATCTTAATGTGGAGCTCCACCCAAAAGGGGAATTTCTGCTTTAAGGACTCGTTCCCCACTCCTCTTCAACAAATGGCAATTTTGAGGAGCTGGGGGAGGCAGGTACCTGATTTGACAGGTACTCGTTACAGGTTCCCCCCAAACTGAAGTTCTCCTCCCTCCCTCCCCCCTGCAGTCTTTTGGGGCACTGACAGGTCCCAGAATCACTTGTGCTCATGTTATAACAAGGCAAATGCTGAATGAAAGAGAGAGCAGGGTGAGACTGAGCTAAACCCATTTTTGTCTAATGTAAAAAGCAATGTCCCCTGGGGATAATTATTAGGTTTCGGGCACACTGTATTTTTGACCTATAAGAGTTTAGCAGCATCAAAAATGCTGTAAAAAGCTTTGTTTTTGAATTCACTTTCATGTGCATTCATGTATGTTTCTGCACCTGGCAATAA
Source organism: Glandirana rugosa (assembly GCA_018402905.1). Taxonomy (NCBI): domain Eukaryota; kingdom Metazoa; phylum Chordata; class Amphibia; order Anura; family Ranidae; genus Glandirana; species Glandirana rugosa. The sequence continues at coordinate 151,247 of BLSH010370337.1, read as the reverse complement.
TACATTCTATTGGACAGAATTTTGACCATTAGAATGCATTAATGCAGAAATGTGCCTAAAGACACCTACCGTTAATGTGTATATAGGCGAGCTTTGACACATTTAGGCTCTTTTGAGCATTTGTTATGCTTAAAAGCTCCTTTCCTGAATGCACAACTGATGGCTTTTTTCTACCTCTAGACACCCCTGCCTCTAAACTCCTATGTGTGCATGGACACACAGATTAACATGGGGGAGCACTTAGAGGCAGAAAAAAAAAGCTTGAACGCATGTGAAAGCAGCGGTTGTAAACCCTTACATAAAGCCAGTGAAGGAACTATCCTCAGGTGATACACAAAGATGAAACAAATCCCCCTGTTTAAGTTGTACATGTTTATCTGCAACGTTCTCCTTTCAACATCCGCTGTGCTGAATTTTAAAGCATGTCTGGGAGTTCAGAAAAAAAGGGGGCAGAGAGCTGAGGTTACACTTTTCAGAGCTCAGTGAGGAGAGCTCTGAGAGCTGATTGAAGGGAAAGGACACACCCCCTTCACACAGCTCACAGGAACATATCCGAGACTGTCAATCTACTGGAAGTCCCTAACCTGTCACCTTTTTTCTCTTGGTGTCAGGAAGACTTGTCAGAAGTGATTCATACTGATTGTAGAGGAACAACGTGGCAGACAAAAATGGCACCTAGTGCTTCTAATTGAGACAAGTACACACTATAGATGGATATGCTTTGTTTATATTTCATATCTAAGGTTTCCAACCACTTTAAGTGTGTGTGAGGCGTAACTGTTTAAGTATGAATTAGAATTTAAATAAAAATGAATAATCATTGTCCCCTGCCATGTTCCCTGTGAATGATTGTTATAGTTTTAGTGTAGTTTCCTTAGCTCCAATTTCCATAAGCAATATGCTTGACTATGGCTATGTTATGCAGCCACTGACCCGTTTAGATGCAAATAGCACGATTTGTATTTAGCTATGTTATTCTTTAATATCATAGATAAACATACTGCCAAAAGACAGAAAATTTAGGTCTTTTTCTTCAAAAATAAAAACCTTCATTTTAGGTTTGGTAGGTATCTATTATGCTCAGTGGAAGCGCCTTCATTACATGTGACACTATCATCAGCAGTTCTGGCATATCAAACTGTCTTTCATATCAGCCCTGCTCCAGATCAGCCTTCTGGGAAATGCATCGGCTCACAAGGGAATGCATGATTGTGGAGCAGCCATTGACAGAGCCATGGACACAATGTTCAGCTTGACCCAAGCTGGTATTAATTTGCTGTTAGGACATAGCCTTTACACAGTGTAAGATGCTGATACAGTACAAAACAGAATGTATTCCAACAACAGATCAGTGCAAATAGTCATTTTTATTTTAATTGACAAAGATTTTTCTTTTGTTGTTTTTTGATTTTTTTTTCTTTTTTTGTTAGACAAAATGGTATTAGGAAGAAAAAACGTGATCAGCGTTTTATTTTGCTGCATGTGAAATAGGGACAAAAAAAAAAGCGCAATCTAAAATGTCACAGTAATATTCCTAATAATGAAAGAGAATAATCTAATGATTGCGTCCACTGAGTACACTCATTTTCCCATGTGGAATTGCTTTCTTGTAATGTGTCACTGTTCTTTGTACCTCTGGGTTTCACATCCATCTCCAAATCCTTCAAGCAGTCTTGTAGAAAATGATGTCTCTACTTCAAAAGCCTCACTGAATATGTTTAACTGTTATTTATACATAATATGTGGTCTTATTTTCACCTTCCTTCCTCTACAAGGGGAGCTTGTGGAGGCTGCTCGGATTATAGCATGTTAACCTTGACCTCTTTGATACAGAAAATGTTTCTTGTAGGTGTACATCTGCAATTCTTCAAAGCGATCACTGGCTTTTTTTTTCCAACTTTGAGCCAGAAGCCATATCATGTTTTCCCTTTCAAAGGCACGTTATTTTTGGTAAACATATTCTGTCCGTGCGAAATTATAAACGGAGGATTGCAAGGTCAGTAAAATAATAACAGCGATGCCTTCCTCTCTTGTTCATGCGTTTGCACATGTATAAGGGCATATACTGCACATTGTGAATGCTATATATGTCAGACATTCAGCTGAGGCACAGACAAAAGCACTACGTTAATTACCTATCATTTGTGGCTGCAGAGAAGAGCAGATGGCAGAAACCGATAAGTTAATGGCAAGGGGCAGTGATTATTCAATTTTTTTTTTATCCTGATTCATAATGAAAGTCAGTATCTGACATGGAAGTGATCTAAAAACATATATACAAAAAAAAAGCTCTATATGGCATGGTGTCCAAACTAGGATCACACTAAATACAAAGTAGTATTTTTTTAGAGGAGGTTTTCTGCTTTTACATATATATATATATATATATAATTAATATATAAACATGAAATGAGTGCTGTTATCTTTATTATTATTAGTCACCTGCAAATCGTTTCCGGGAATGCAAATATTTACTAGGAGCGAAAGTGCTGTTGCATGTTGTTGCAAAATTCTCTTTATGTGATTTTGATCAGCAAGAACACTTTGATCAGCAAGTATTTTCTCGCAGTGTAACAATATACAGCATGTGTGAGTCTGTGTGATATATATTCTTGTGCATGCATGTGCTTCTGTGTATGTAGAGTACAAGAAGATCCTCCCATATACATACATTGGGAAGTAATGGTCCTGGTGCTGCACTGAGTATAACAGCCAATAAAGAAAAGGTGGTACTTTATATGTCTAAAAATTAAAAGGTTTATATACTCTGTGCTTAGTGTATAAACAAAAGAAAATGGAAAAGCTGCACTCAAAAATATTTGAATACAAAACATATAAGAAACAAATGAAAAAAATGTTGCGTTATCCCTTTAAATGAGTCAATGAATGTGAAAGCTCTATAAAGCAAAATATGTTATGAGTATAAAACAACAAGTTCACAATAAATATATATGTCAGTGGCGGGCGCTCCATTAGGGGCGTAGTGGCACTGCCCCCCTAATCCATGCGCCTGGCCCCTAATCTACATGGATTGTGCTGGACGCATGGATTTCAATGTCTATTGGGGGTTTTTTAAGCACATGAATAGAGCCTGAGGCTCTAATTGGCTTCAAAAGAGGGTGGGCTCGGGGCACAGAGCACTGAGCCCTGAGACCACCCAGTTGTGTGACAATAGCAAATTAATATTCGCTATTGTCTTCCTGCTTCTCCTCTCAATCAGGAAGCGGGTCTTAAAGTGGATGTAAACCCTCACATATACCCAGTGACGTGAACGGCCTCAGATGATACACAGAGATGAAACAAATCTCCCTACATAAGTTTTACATGTATATCTGCTGCCTTCTTCTGTATATATCCTTTAGAAAGTGCATATCATGTTAAAATTGTTCTCTTCCTGTTCAGCACTGTGAGTGCCAAGACAGCCAACACAGCTGATTGGAGGAAAGGCACACACCCCCACTCCACATTGGCAAAGGAAGAAAGGAATGTGCAGATCTCTGCTCTTAGACGGCAAGCTGACTGCTAATCTAGTTATAGCAACCTCCCAGGACACACACTTCTATCTCCCATCTCAGAGAACTTGTCAGAAGTTATCAGGCTGATAACAGAGCTTCTGAGCAGGAGATAGCTATAGGAATTAGTGCTTTGAAGAGAGATAAGAAAACATTGCAGATATATGTGCCCAGCTCAAATTTCATGAATCAGGTTTACATCCACTTCAAGACCAGAGAGGAGAAGCCAAAAGGAGAAGCGACTGTATTGACCACATAGGAGGAGGAGACGCAGGGGGAAGCCGATGTTGCTCGGCACCTAGATGGGGCAAGTTTGGGGCTGGTGGGCAGACAGGCAAGCAACGGGGGGTAGTGTTTGGTTTACCAAGTGACGGGGGGTGGGGGGTTTGACTGATGGACCAAACGATTGACCGAGGGGGGTGGCGTGTGGCTTGTTTGCCACCACCCAAAAAAATGGAGTGCCAGCCACCACTGCTCTGTGTACTGTGAATGTCCAACAATGTACATCTTTAAAAAAGAGCTTCAAAACTGTGAATACACAGAAATGTCCACATTTCCAGTAAAAAAAATCCATAATGGCATTTCACTCAACAGACTGGGAGAGATTTACTAAAACTGTAGCATGCAAAATCTGGTGCAGCTCTGCATAGAAACCAATCAACTTCCAGGTTTTGTTCTCAAAGCTTAATTGAACGAGCTTAAGTTAGAAGCTGATTGGCTACCATGCACAGCTGCACCATATTCTGAGTGCTCCTGTTCTAGTAAATCCCCCCACTGTGTCTACTTTAGCGCTCCACCACCATAATGCACACCAACTTTTTACTAAATAGATATTACCTCCAATGCATGAGGTCCTCAGCGCTTTATAAACAATGATAGTGCCACTGGATACAATTTGCAGCTTTGGTATTGATCTCCTAAGAGCCCACAGTGATCTCAGCAATAATGTATCTACTTTCTAACTCGCGGCGTACCGGTACATTGCTGGACTTTAAGAGGTTATACCGGGATGATGCTGCATTTACAAGCAGTGAGGAGGGAGGTCCCCCCTCCCCTCCTCCCACCATCTTCCGCAGCTTTCTCAGGCTCTCCTGTCACACCAGGAGACCCTAGTGACCAGCTGGCAATTCCAACAGCTGATTCGAGAGCCAAACAAAGACAGGATCAGCTCTCGGCTATAGTAATCCTGAAGCAATGACCTGATATCATTTCCGGTTTACCCAGATGTCAACAGTGCCATTTTTAAGAATCAATAGCATTCCATTTCTTCTGCTGCATATTCTACACTTACTCTGACAATGGTGAACAGATGATCCTTCTGTGTATTTTTCAGTTGCAATGTACATTGTAAAGTACACCTTGATTTGGAGTATGTTCCATGTTTTTCTTTGTACCACCAATAAAAATATTGAACGGATAAATTAAAAGCATTCAAAAACACGGTCCTTGGTCTGATTGTGCTTTTAAGGGCAGGGGATGGATTTGGGGTCATATAGACCCCGGATCTCTATTTAAAGAGTACTTGTCATGTGCCTATTGCCGTTGCAAGGGATGTTTAGAATCCTTGTGACAGCAATAAAAGTGATCCAAAAAAAATTTAAAGCGACAGTGTAAAAGTAAAAATTAATAAATACTTTAAAGAAAAAAACGTGCCCCCCACCCCCGGGTGCGCGTGTGCTAAGGGGATTTCACACGTTGGTCCCACATGCACTCAACCAGCGATCATCCCAGACACATGAGCTATCGCTGCAAACACCAGATCATGGGCAGTAATTCTAGCACCAAACCTCCTGTGTAAATCTAAAGTGGTAACCTGTAAAGTTTGTCGCCATTGCACTGGCAATTTTAAAGCATGACATGTTTGGTATCTATTTACTCAGTGTAACATCTTTTATACTTTGCCAAAAATTTGAGTTATGTATTGTGGGGGGGGGGGGGGTTGCATTATAATTCAAAAAAGTTTATTTTTTCCAAAAAATTGTGTTTGAAAAACCACTGTGCAAATACCATGTGACATAAAAAAAATTGCAAAACACACTATTTTATTCTCTAGGGCCTCTGCTTTTTAAAAAAAAAAGGATAATGTTTGGGGTTACAACTGATTTTCTAGCAAAAAAATATAGATTTTTACATGTAAATAAAAGTGTAAAAAAAAAAGACCTGGTCTTCAAGTGGGTATGGCCAAATGCATAATACACTAATACATAGTGTATTACAAATAAAACTGGAACTTTATTAATTTACAAAAGGGTACTCACAAACAACTGAAGATGTAAGCCTGAAAAGACAATCCGCCTCTACCAGTGGGCACAATGACATCAGAGCAAAGACCCACCCAACGCTGTTCATCATAGGGGACATTGAAGTAAATATTTAACAAGCTAAGTTTTGGTGGATCACTTGTGAAAAGTAGACTGGGATCCACCAAAATGTTCTGTGAATAAATGCATTGCACAATATTCCAAAGTTTAAGTCGTAACATTGCTTTCTCTTTTATTTTTGTATTATATGGATGTGTATGTACAATATATTAAATTATTGTATATTTTTTGTTATAAATGTATATACAATAGGTATTGAGAGAAGAACTTTAAAATGTGCCCTCAAGACAGAATATGGGAAGGAAGGGGAAAAAAAAGGGGGGAAGGAAGTGAACTTATCCATAGATAAGTGTAAAGAATTTGTGCAAACAAACAGTTTATACAGGTCCAAGCAGTGTTGGCCACATGGGGGACATTGTCCACATGTGGTTTGGTTCTTTTTACATATCCAGGAGAAGGTCTCTTGACGGACTTTGCATAATACTCAATTCTAACTAGCTCTGGAATATAATTCATCATAAAATCCCTGTCTAAGGAATTTTCTGCAACATTCAGCAAGGAGCTATACATTATTATCTTATAATCGGAGGAGGCACTCGCATATGATTATTGATTTTGCTGACACATATTGTACCCCCCCCCCCTTGGGGCACATACATTTAAATATATATGTGCTAATATATTTTTGTTTTTCTCCCCCTTTTTCTTTTGGGAGAGGAGGTTGTTTATACAACGTGCCTGCAGTTGCCATGGCTGTGTGTATTTTTAATATTTGGCCAATGATGCTTTTATGATATAGATAGTGGGTTTGTATTGTCTAGATAGTTGTGTTTAATAAAGCTGATTTCTATATTTCTATACATGTGTCAGATCATTGGGTCCTGTTACACCAGTGATTCTCAAACTGTGTGCCGTGACACACTAGTGTGCTGCATGAGATTTGCAGGTGTGCCGTGGGAGTTTTGAAAAATATTCAAACTTGCTAGCGATTTGAAACTTTGAACATATCGAAAAATTAAATGGTAAATCAACGTTGCAAAAGTTAAAAAAGTAACATATATAAAAACGCAATCTCTGTTAGTCTGTCATTCATTGGTTCTTTTCGTAATGCGAGACTTGTGCGAGATCTCGGGAGAACTCGATCACTTTAATTATATCATAATCATAGAGACCGTTCGATTCCAACTTTGATGCTTACAGATAAAGTTTGTTCATTGTTTAGCGATGGAGAAATACTTAATCAAGTCTGGAACTCTGAAAGAGAAACCATTAAATGAAAAGCAAGGAAGCAAGCGGAAGTACAAAGATTATAATCGCTTCAATCTGAATTGCTCTCAAAAGCAGGCACATCCTTCATACTGTATTAAATTTAAAATTAAATATGTATGTAAAAATAAATAAGTTCTTCACTACAAAAATTGTTAAATCTTTTCAGGTGTGCCGTGAAAATTTTTAGATCTTTTTGGTGCACGGCAAGACACTTATCTATGGCTACAACATACAGAGTGCATAATTGAAGTTGAGCTCAGTCAGTTTTACATATACAATAGGTAGCGGTAGTTTACGTGGTATGTAATGACCAGTGATTTCTTTTAAGCATATTTAACCCAAAAACAAAAAATGTATTGCAGCTTGGCAGCCCTTAGATCTAGTAGCTGCATTACGTTTATTTTTAAGCCCTTTTTCCTTATTTTCCCTGGAGATTTTGCTAGTAACACACTCCCTTTCCTTGTGTGACAACATTCACAAATTTTTCTGATCAGGGCAACAAAAACAGGACAGGACTAATGAACTCCTCCTTTGATCTATTTTTCTTAATATAGATGTGTGGGTCCAGAAGTTCCCAGAACAATATAACTGATAACAGTTCAACACAGGCAGAGGGCACAGGGAGTTATCAACTGACAGGATTTCTAGCAAGATCAATGGGTATTTTTTGCACTTATCAGATATCACAAAATGCTATCCATGGTATAATAAGCAGACCAAAAAGAAGCAAATAATAGAAGTTCATGGTTCTTGGTTTACATACACTTTAAAAAAATATCTAAACCCATACACTCAAATCTCATATAAGCTTAACCCCTTGCCGACCGCCGATCGGCAATTGACGGCGGCAAGGTGGCTCGTGAGCGCAAATCGCCGTCATATGACGGCGGCCGCGCTCACGAGCCTAGTGAGCGCGTGCGCGCTCACTGTGTTCGGGGAGGGCCAGGGAGCGGGTGCGGTGGCTTCGATTGCCGCCGGCTACCCGCGATGGCCCCCCCGAGCGGAGGAACGGAGGTCCGTGTAAGTAAACACGGACCTCCGCTCTGTGTGAAGGGGGAAGGGCTGTGATCACAGCCTTCCTGTATACGAAGGCTGTGACCACTTCCCTTCCCCAGCCAGGGCAGTCCCCCTACAGTTAGAACATGCCCAGGGAACATATTTAACCCTTAGAGCGCCCCCTGCAGGTTAACCCCTTCACTGCCAATGGCATTTACACAGTAATCAGTGCATTTTTATAGCACTGATCGCTGTATAAATGCCAATGGTCCCAAAAAAGTGTCAAAATAGTCCGACATGTCCGCTGAAATATCGCAGTACCGCTAAAAATCGCAGATCACCGCCATAACTAGTAAAAAAAAAAAAACCCCAAAAATGAATTCTCATCATCTGTAAACGCGACCACTTTTGCGCAAACCAATCAATAAACGCCGATTGCGATTTTTTTTATCGCAAATATGAGGAAGAATATAAATCGGCCAAAAACGGTGAAAAAAATGTTTTTTTATATATTTTTTTGGATTTGTATTCTAGCAAAAAGTAAGAAATTTGGGTTTTTTTGCAAAATTGTCGCTCTTCTTTTGTTTATAGCGGCGATCAGAAATGACGCAGAGGGGATCAAATACCACCAAAAGAAAGCTCTATTTGTGGGAAAAAAAGGACGCAAATTTTGTTTGGGTACAACGCCGCACGACCGCGCAATTGTCAGTTAAAGCGACGCAGTGCCGAATCGCAAAAAGGGCTCCGGTCCTAAAGCAGGAAATCCTTCCGGGGCTGAAGTGGTTAAACACATTAAAAAAGTATGGCACAAGCTTTTTTGGCTATAGTTATCTTGTTGGCCACGGAAGAGCGCTTCATATATATATATATATATATATATATACATATATATATATATCTTTATAAAGTATCTCACAAAAGTGAGTACACCCCTCACATTTTTGTAAATATTTTATTCTATCCTTTCATGTGACAACACTGAAGAAATGCCACTTTGCTACAATGTAAAGTAGTGAGTGTACAGCTTGTATAGCAGTGTAAATTTGCCGTCCCCTGAAAATAACTCAACACACAGCCATTAATGTCTAAACCACTGGCAACAAAACTGAGTACACCCCTAAGTGAAAATGTCCAAATTTGGCCCAATTATCTATTTTCCCTCCCCGGTGAGCTACAGTTCATTGAGGGAACCATGAATGCCAACATGTACTGTGACATACTGAAGCCGAGCATGATCCCCTCCCTTTGGAGACTGGGCCGCAGGGCAGTATTCCAACATGATAACGACCCCAAACACACCTCCAAGATGACTACTGCCTTGCTAAAGAAGCTGAGGGTAAAAGTGATGGAGTGGCCAAGCATATGTCTAGACCTAAACCTTATTTTTTTTTTTTTTCCACGTCAGTAAACACCCTTGGGGAGAATATTTCAGCTTTGCTTTCATAAATTGTCCCCTTTGGTCACATCATTGTGGTATTTCTTTTTTAAATCTTTATTACATTTTATACAAAATACATAATGATTTTCACTTCATTCCCAAATTTATCTCCTTTTCTACCCCATCTCTTGATAATCCAATAATAGACGTGAAGTAGATGTTTCCCCCACTCTCTTATCCCTCTACCCCCCTCTCTCCCCCCCTTACCTGATCACTAGTTATCTTGTCAGTCTAAGTATGCCCTAGCATATTTCTTTGTTTTTTTTTCATATCTTTCCCAGAGAGGACCTTTTTCTCCGCTTCCCAGATATTCCATATTATAGACGTATTCTACTCTATTGAACCACTCCTTCAAAGTAGGTTTATTTACATCCAGCCACTTTTTTGGTATCGCCCCCTTTGCTGCGTTCAATAGGGAAGCTGCCAATATATTCCTGTCCTGTTTACCTGGTTTATCTGAGATATGAAAAAGACAACCCTTTGGGTCCAGCTCAAACTCCTCACCTGTAATTTCTATTATACCTTGTCTTACCTCCTCCCAATATTCTTTTATTATGGGGCATTTCCACCATATATGTGCCATGGTCCCTTTTGCCTTGCGGCATCTCCAACATAATGGGGATTTATTACTTTGATACTTGTGGGCTATTGCCGGGGTTATGTACCACCTTGCCAAACATTTGTAGTTCATTTCAACGTTCAAAATGCCACCCGGGCTACTATGTATAGCTTTGAACATTTTAATTTGTTGTTGTTCTGTTATTTTTATCTCCAATTCTTTCTCCCATTTCTCAATGAATGGAGGTACGTCCTTCCCATTCATCTCTCTGATTATTTCATAAATCCGTGCAATACCATGCCTCACCGGTTCTGCTGTACTGCATAATCTCTCAAATGGGTTTTGTTCCTCCCAGATCTTACAGGTTGTGGCAACTTCGCCACAAAATGTTTTAATTGGGCGTACCTCCATTCATTCAGGTTTACCAGAGTACCGTTTTGTATCAATTCTTGATATGTACAAATTTTCCCCTCCTTTACAATATCTTTTAACTGTGCATTCCTTACCCACCCACCAAATTGAGTCTTGTTCCCAGGCTCGAATATCCTTGTGCCACCAAATTAAAGGTGAGTTGTACGGTGATTTTGCCTGTTTATAGATTCTATCCCATATCCTAAAAACATTTTTTGTTAATTCAGGTATATTTTGACTCATAATTCTATCTTTTTGTGAAACCCATATGTTTTCTTTTAAATGTGCTTTATTTAGTGATTCTTCTACCTCCACCCATCTTTTATCGTTTTCACTCCTACTCCATTCTAATATCCGTGTTAATACCACAGCTTCATAATACTTTTTAATGTCTGGTGCTGCCAGACCCCCACGTGATTTATCTAAACGAAGAATCTTGTATTGTATTCTCGGTTTCTTATTTTGCCATATAAAATTTGATATCAATCCATGCAATTTTCGTAGGTACATTTGTGAGAGTTGTATTGGGACCATCTGAAACCTATAAAGTATTTTTGGGAGTATTAACATTTTAACGGTGTTTATCCTCCCCATCCATGATAGTGGTTTTCTTTCTATCCTCTTAAGTTCTGTTTTGATCTCATTTAGTAGTGGGATGTAATTTGCTTTATATAGTTTTCCTAGCCTAGGGGTAATTTTTATCCCTAGGTATTTTATTTCTGTTTTCTTCCAGGTGAAGGGGAACTCGCCCTGCAGGGCCATCTCCTCTTCACCAGCTATACTTATATTTAATATTTCTGATTTTTCCTGATTGATTTTAAAGTTTGAGATTTCTCCGTATGTTTTCAGTTCTTTTAATAAATTTGGCAGTGTGATTCTAGGTTGTGTTACATAGCACAATAGGTCATCGGCATATGCCGCTATTTTATGTTCTTCTTCTTCTATTTTTATTCCCCTTATGTCCACGTTCCTCTGAATTCTGGCCAATAGTGGCTCCAGAGATATTATAAACAGGAGGGGGCAGAGAGGGCACCCCTGTCTTGTGCCATTTGACATTTCAAATGGCAGTGAGAGGGATCCATTGACTTTTACTCTTGCCGTAGGGCCCCTATATAAAACCTTTATCCTTTCTACCATCTTTGGGCCCATGCCCATCATTTCCAAAGTTTTTATCATGAGCCCCCAGTCCACTCTATCAAAAGCTTTTTGTGCATCTATTGAAAGGAATAGTGCCGACTCTTTCCCCTCTCTAAGTCTATGCAGCAAGAGTAATGTTCTGATAGCATTATCTTTACCTTCTATGTTGGGGACAAATCCGGTCTGGTCTGGATGAATCCATTCTGGAATAAATTCTTTTATTCTCATTGCTAATATTTTTGCATAAAGCTTTGTGTCGCAATTAAGGAGGGCTATAGGTCTGTAACTGGAACATAATGTTCTATCCTTCCCTTCTTTCGGGATTAGTGTAATATGGGCTGCCAGGGATTCCTCTCTTAAATTCCCACCTTCTCCTAGTTCTCTCATGTAATTACACATTTTTGGTAATAACAGTTCTTTGAACTTCCTGTAATACCCTATTGGAAAACCATCTGGGCCTGGACTTTTACCTGTTGGTGTGCTTTCTAGTGTGCGGTTTATCTCTTCTACCGTTATAGGTGCTTCCAGGTGCTGGAGTCTTTCTATAGGTATTTTCGGTAGATGTTCTATATATGTTTGCATTTCCTCTGTCCTTCTATTTTTGTTTTCTTGTAGTTTTTTCTTCCGGACTGAGTATAGTATTTTATAATATTTTTGAAATGTTCCTGCAATATCTGTTGATGAGTACTGTACTTTCCCCTTCTCACATTTAACCTTTCTGATAAAATTATTTGATTTTTTATTCTTCAACACTCTCGCCAGATATTTCCCGGGTTTATTTCCCCATTTATACCTATTTATTGCTACTTTTTTAAATATACATCTAGTTTCTTGTTCCATTAGTTCTTTCAGCTCCTCTCTTTTTAGTATTAATTGATATTGTGTTTCTCTGTTCCTATTTTTTTTATGTATTTGTTGTAGATTATATATTTCAGTAACTAGTTTGTTAATTTGTTTACCCCTTTCTATTTTTTCCCTTGCACCTATAGAGATCAATATTCCTCTTATGTAGGCTTTGTGTGCCTCCCAGATCGTAATCTCAGTGATCCCCGGGGTCTCATTGAGCTGAAAATAGCAATCTAACGCCTTTCTTATTTCTTCTGCTATACTTCTATTTTGTAATAAGTCTTCATTCAGTCTCCAGTTATTTATTCTACCCCCGTTCACTCCCAATCCGAGCTCTATTATTGTTGGGGCATGATCTGATTGGATTTCGATCGACGAATTGACCACTGACTCCAGCATTCTGTGTTCCACCATTATGTAATCCAGCCTTGAGTACGTCCTGTGCACTGCGGAGTAGAAGGTATAGTCATTTGTATCTGGGTGCTGTGTCCTCCAAACATCTATTAATTGATGTTGAAAAAGTTTTTTCTTTAATTTCTCCAGCTGATACCCTCCAGGCCGCAGCGCACGCGACGTACTATCCCTCTGGTTCATACTAAGATTAAAATCTCCAGCCAGTATTACCCTGCCTTTCTTGAATTCATTGAGTTTTGCCAGAATTCCTATTAAATAACCTATAGGGTTTTTATTTGGGCCATAGACATTGGCCAGGGTGTAATCCACTCCCAGTACCTTCCCTTGAACAAATAAATAGCGTCCTTCCTGATCTACTTGTCTCGTTTCCTCTTGGAACTGGATATTATTTTCTATTCCGATCGCTACTCTATTTTGCTCTTTTTGTGGGGGAGTCGGCATAGATCCAGTTTGGGTAGAGTCTAGAGATGAGTTTCACATTGGTATCTTGTGCCAAATGTGTCTCTTGTAAAAACACCATGCCTGCACCATATCTCTTCAACTCATTTAAGACTTTATGTCTCTTCTCCGGGGTGTTTAACCCTTTAACGTTATATGATAGGATTTTCTTCTCAATAGTAACTACCATTGCCCTTTATTCTCTGTTCTGTTCTGATATGACTTATGGATGGAAAGCTGACCTCCCTATGATAACTAGTGATCTTAAAATAACCCCCCCTCTCTCCCCCCCCTCCCCCGATGCCTCCCTCTTATCCCCCCATATTCCGCCTCCACCCCCCCCCCCCACCCTCCCTCTTCCCCCAAACCCCTTCGGTGGGAGCTCCCCCCTTGGGGAGTGACCTAAGTCCTGAGTAGCTATCTTTCCTTTTTCTACTTCCCCCCATATATCTAATTGACCCTGCTACTCCTCCTCTTTGGGGTGAAGCTCTGACTGGCGTCCCTCCTTGGCACACCTAAACCTTATTGAGCATCTGTGGGGTATCCTCAAATGGAAGGCGGAGAAATGCAAGGTCTCTAACATCTACTAGCTCCTTGATGTCGTCATGAAGGAGTGGAAGAGGACTCCAGTTACAATCTGAGAAGCTCTGGGTGAACTCCATGCCCAAGAGGGTTAAGGCAGTGCTGAAAAATAATGGTGGCCACACACTTTGGGCCCAATTTGGACATTTTCACTTAGGGGTATACTCACTTTTGCTGCTAGCGGTTTTGACATTAATGGCTGTGTGTTGAGTTATTTTGAGGGGACAGCAAATTTACACTGTTATACAAGCTGTACACTCACTACTTTACATTGTAGCAAAGTGTCATTTCTTCAATGTTGTCACATGAAAAGATATAATAAAATATTTACAAAAATGTGAGGGGTGTACTCACTTTTGTGAGATAATGTAGATACTTTTCCCCTTATGTGGGTATGCTTCTTTTTATGCCATAGATCTCTTAATTGGGAGAGGTTATTTGTGAGCCCATATGCAGTTTCTTCAGATGACTAAGGTAGAGAAAGTGTCCTCTCTACAGGGACATTGAGCTTTACAAGTCAACACTATTCCATTCAAGTAAGTTTCAATATATTGCTGGCTTTGTGTCGATATTAATATTCAAATCTTGACTTGTTAAACTCCTTACCTCCCCCTCTTTCCTATTCCACAGACATCCTACCCCATTTGAAGTGTTGTATCGTTTTTCTGTCCGCATATCCAAATCTTTACCTGGGCCTACACAGTACCATTTTTTTCTGGCATCCCTGATGGAACCCCAGTTATTATTCTGACACAAGTAAGCATGATAGCATACATTTAGAACCAGTGTATGATTAACACCCACTGGCCCTTGTATTAAATATTTTACTCCATTTCACTACTTATGCAATTTACAGTTTGGGGCATAAATGTCCCCACCTGTCCCACAGTGGACAGGAGTGGCATGGCAAACCTGGGCATCCATTACCTGATGGCCTTTTAGCAACACGTGGTAACAAAGTTCTCTGTTCCCTTTGGATTTAATATGATGTGGTTTTGTATGCAATTACTCCATATGCAGTGGTTGGAATTAATATACATCATTAATTATTTATATCAGACATATGATTGTATAGATATACTGTCTAATACTGTTATTTTCATTTTAGATATATCAATGTTTGATAGTCAATTGTTTCCCCTGAAGAAGAAAAGCTATAACATGTAATTTTTCGAAACATGTTGGGTAATTTCTGTTCCCCTCATTTATGGGCTGACAGAAAAAATTACATGTGGCTATCTGTCTTTATTGTTACAACGCATCAAGTGTATTAACATTGTATTTCTATTGATCTTAACATGTACCAATAAAGTTTATTGGATTTTTTATACATATATTTGATTGCTCTTGCCCTAAAAAATCCCACTAAGAGGTTCTTGGTTAATGGTGTTATGTATGGGCAGGCCGATCGTACCCAAGATGACCCATCAACCGACTTGGATACAACCAGCCTGTTGGATTTTGAGGATGCGATTATCATCTATGGCCAGCTTTATTTTTTGCTCTCCTGTGACACAGAATCAGCTGACAGCAGGCTAAAGCTGCTGTCAGCTGATGTCCAGGCACTGGAAGGATCCTGACCACATTGTTGGGGCCCACCCAGATGCCTGATTGACAGCTGCCTCCAGCCCTCAGCATGCAGCCGAAGCCAACTGTGTCCACCCTCTCTCTTGCCCAGTGCTCCAATGAGCACTAGAGTAGCAGAGTGAGGAATGGTAACTGACAGTCACTGCTTTTTGCTCCTAGAAGATGTAGGACAACTGCAGCACCAGACCAAAATGTGAGTATGTATGTTTGTTTTTTAACCCCAGTTTTAAATAAATAATGCAAATATTTGAATAAATTGATACCAAGTGATCCCACCATGAAGTTCTGACACTTCCTGCTATATGTTGACAACTGTATCAATAGTGCTCATGTACTGTCACCCTCTCCGTGCATCCCTGGTTGAGACTACACACAGCTGTGCTGACATGTTCAGTTCATTGTTGTCACTATCAGGAAGCCAGTCCAGAGCAATGATGTACAGTCAACAATGGAGCGAGTGCATGTAGACAGGAAATGACTAAATAGCTGAAAGACCTCAGCAGCATTATGATGAAAAAACAAGGATGAAAAATAGAGGCAAATGGCATTTTATGAAAACAAGCACGGAAATTGTATATTGTACAAAATGTTTTGGCAAATCAAATGTCATCCAGATATATCTACTTTTAGCCTCTTAGTTATTGCCACAGCAAAGCTTATAATTTCCCAACCACAAGCACACCAACCCAAGGATCAGATTGGTGACAAGCAGAGTAACCAATGCTGAAGCCTATGAACTGTATGATGAAATAGGAGAGGGAGTCACACTTTAACAATACCATTCTAAAAAAAATACTATAACAATATTACAATAAAAAGTGACATTAGAGGCAAAAATAATCTGGCAATGAGGGCGATTTAGCAAGTTTAACCTTCATAAGCTAATCTGTTCACTTAAGATAGCAAATGATTTTAAGTAAAAGCTCCACCTGTTTTCATTTTCATTCAAATCCATTAGCCATCAAGAGTTTGCATGGCTTGCAAAAAAACGTAAACCACTTTCATGGTTAACAAAGCCTTATATACAGTAAATTTACAAACTAAACAAAAATGAAAGTGATCTTTGAGTGCAGTAATACTTACCCGTGCCAGTTGGCACAATCACCCATTCTACTTTTCAAGGTCACAATTAGACATTATTTACTTTTTTTTAGTAGCATGGTGATACCAAAATCTCATTTTTGTTTCTTGTAATATCAAAGCTTTTTTACTGTGGATAAATAATGGATAACGGATATCTATGTTAAGGGATGCTGGCTGCCTTTTAAAATACAGTATTGCTTGTATTTAAAAATAGATATTTTTCTCCAAGGGAAATATGTAGTGCCTGTATTATTTTCTTATTCTTTAGCTATTCCAGGATAAACTTGGGACTCCTCAGAATAAATATGAATGTGAGTTTTCAGTCTATTCTTTTTGCAGAGGGTAAGGCAGGAGTTCTCAACATTCACACATATTTATGGCAAGAGGTTTATGCTTCCTGGAGAGACATTAGTATTAAGAATTTATGGAGCCTGTACTTACCAAAGCTTGATTTCCTCCTCTATAGTGAGCAATGGGAAGAATTGATTTCCAAACTGCACTGGTGTGAGAAGCATTTCATGTGTATCAGGGCTGCAGATTACAAAACTCTCAACTAAATTAATGTACTAAAATTTTTTTAAAAATGCTCGGTCTGGACTTGGAACTGAACATGTTATGAATGGGTGATGGGAACAGATAAAAACTTGGGTCTATGTGCAGTATATTTACTGTAAATATAACAATTACAGTTCAAAAGTAAACTCTATCAGTTTAACATCTTTAATATAACAGTCAACTCTGATAAATAAAATTGGGATGATTTGACAGGTTATAGACTTTCTTATTATTTATTTTATTTATTTATACAGCCCTACAAATTGTATATATATAGTAATTGTACTTGTACTGTGTGTATATAAAATATTAAATAGATTATGATAGGGTTTGATTATGAGATGCTTGTACCATGTGTATTTATACAGCCCTACAAATTGTATGTATACAGTAATAGTATTTGTACCGTGTGTGTGTATATATATACAGTATCTCACAAAAGTGAGTACAACCCTCACATTTTTGTAAATATTTTATTATATCTTTTCATGTGACAACACTGAAGAAATTACACTTTTCTACAATGTAATGTGAGTGTACAGCTTGTATAACAGTGTAAATTTGCTGTCCCCTCAAAATAACTCAACACACAGCCATTAATGTCTAAACCACTGGCAACAAAAGTGAGTACACCCCTAAGTGAAAATGTTCAAATTGGGTCCAAAGTGTCAATATTTTGTGTGGCCACCATACTTAACCCTCTTCGGCATGGGAGTTCATCCGAGTTTCACAGGTTGTCACTGGAGTCCTCTTCCATTCCTCCATAACGACATCACAGAGCTGGTGGATGTTAGAAACCCTTTTGAGGATGCCCCACAGATGCTCAATAGGGTTTAGGTCTGGAGACATGCTTGGCCAGTCCATCACCTTTAGCCTCAGCTTCTTTAGCAAGGCAGTGGTCATCTTGGAGTTGTGTTTGGAGTCGTTATCATGTTGGAATACTGTCCTTCGGCCCAGTCTCCAAAGAGAGGGGATCATGCTCTGCTTCAGTATGTCACAGTACATGTCGGCTTTCATGGTTCCCTCAATGAACTGTAGCTCCCCAGTGCCAGCAGTACTCATGCAGCCCAAGACCATGACACTCCCACCACAATGCTTCACTGTAAGCAAGGCGCACTTGTCTTTGTACTCCTCACCTGGTTGGGGCCACACACGCTTGACACCATCTGAAACAAATACATTTATCTAATCCCTGTCCTTGATCAGCTTGTCTTCAGCAAACTGTTTGCAGGCTTTCTTGTGCATCATCTTTAGAAGAGGCTTCCTTCTGGGACGACAGCCATGCAGACCAATCTGATGCAGTGTGCGGCATATGGTCTGAGAACTGACAGGCTGACCCCCCACCCCTTCAACCTCTGAAACAATGTTGGCAGCACTTATATGTCTATTTTCCAAAGGCAACCTCTGGATATGACGCTGAGCAAGTGCACTCAACTTCTTTGGGCTCTGGTTTCAGATACCTTGTTGCAGATTACTTACAGACTCTTTAAATCCAAAGGTAGAACAGTCTCTTTTTGTGGCAAATCTTGTATAACCGGACAGGCCTCTCACACTGACCTAGCAGACGGCAGGATTTCTGGACAAGTCTCTCTCACAGACCTAGCAGCCAGAGCACACTTGAATGAACCCCTCTCACAGGCTTTGCATTCAGGAGATAGTTAGCACAGTTCAGATTTGCAGAATGAGTAATCCTGAAAAGACCCCTCTCACTGGCTGTAGCATTCAGGAGACGGTTAGCACAATTTAGCTTGAAGTATGAGCAATCCTGAATAAACCCCTCTCACAGGCTGTAGCATTCAGGAGCTAGTTAGCATAATGTAGCTTATAGAATGAGCCCTCCTGGATAAACCCCTCTCACAGGCTGTAGCATTCAGGAGCTAGTAAGCATAATGTAGCTTATAGAATGAGCCCTCCTGGATAAACCCCTCTCACAGGCTGCAGCATCCAGGAGCCAATTAGCACAGTCTCTATTATAGAATAGGGTTACAGTACCAAAACCTTTAAGCCGACCCGGTGATACTGCAATGGTGTAGACTTGTAGGAATAGAATCAGCTTCACAGCGTCAGAGCCTTTAAGCCATTCCGCACACTGTAAGCGCAGCTTTAGTTGCAGGTGTATCCTTCAAGCTAGTCACCAGGCCCTTCTGAGAGACCAGCCTTCGTCCTGGCTCTCTGTAGCAATGGTCCCTCCCGAATCCTCTCCGTTTGGCTCAGCTTCTCCCACACAGGCAAGACAGCCCCAGGACCTCCACAGGTGTAGTAGGCCCCAGACAGGCTTCTAGGCCTACTAGCAGAACTCAGCACATCCTCAGGCCTGAAGGGCCACGAGGGAAGAGAGAGATCACATGGCCATGCCCAAATAAATACCCCTTCCCAGAATGCACAGCGACCAGGAACCTCCTACTGAACTGTTTCCGGAAAATAATAATTATTCATAACTCAGTTCAGTTGTATTCCTCATACTGGCCTGTGGTAACAATGACACCTACTGACAACAGTGAGAAATACACAACTTTGCTCAAATCAGGGTCAAGCCAACTAAACTATATACAATCAATCTGAGCTGGTTACAGCTCAGCCAAAAACTAAATTTACATTATAGCCCACTCAATGTAACAAGGGGCTACACCTGATCTGAGCCAACAGATAAGGGAGGAGTTGTTAAAATCACACCTTCCGATTTGCTGAGATTAAAAAGAGGAAAACCTTCTAGCACAATGTATTTAGGCAATGGACATAGCCCCGCCATGTCCACAATTATGTAAACCATTATGCAAAAAATGATTGCCTAATGGATAGTTCACACCACAAAAACGTCCTCCAGATCCAGTCTGGATGCTTTTTTGCATGTGCCTTTATTACATTTTTTTTATGTGTTCTAGTGCATTTTTGTTGTGTTTTTTATGTGTTTCCGAATGCATTCCAGATGTAATTTCTTTCTTCTTTTTTCCTTTTTTTCACTGTACTGGGGTCTGGTGCGTTTTTGTTCCAGTACAGTTCTGTGCAGGAAAAATGCAGCATGTTCTCCTTTTTTTCTGGAACTGGAATGCACTGGAACTGCACGCACTGATGTGAACTATGCCATTAAAACCATGTAGCCTACTTTCTATGTGTTTTGGATGCAGAAAAAAGCACTGGAACACATGTGGTGTGAACTAGCCAGAAACCCAGAATGTGTTTTTTTTTCTAACAATACTTTTCCTTCATATTGGCTTTCTAAAATAGCAAACAAGATAATTAAGAGGTGAAGATTTTAGTGCAGAGTAACACTTTTGGTAGTTAATTTGAACATTTTCATAGATATTTATACATTAGACCAAAACTAAGGACAACTAAGGAGTGAAGAGGTGGTTCCAAAAGTGCGACTGTCCCTCCAAATCAGGTTCAGTTGGGAGGTATGCTATTCCCATACCATGAGTCATCCACTCCCATGCTTACGTTTCAGCTTGAGCCTCTTGAGGTTTGTAAACACTCTTTTTTTTTTTTTCAATGTGTATTCGGTATTTTGAATCTTGTTATCTTTTTTATGTTTCTTTTGGAACTACTGTGCAGTAATCCTGCAAGAAACGACACCTACAAATCTGTGCAGGAGCCAAGTCTCCTGTAATAAATACTGGTCACTGTTATCCTCTTTTCATATGTGGGGTGACTGCTATGGTAAACACCCCATGACCCTCTCTCCCTCCCCAATCTGACCGTCTGATAGTTCTATACCGGCAGTCTGTAGTGGGTCAACCCTTTGTGCCTCACTCACAGCTCTGCACAAGCTACGTGCAACAAGGTGATGATGTCACCTTTACTTTTAAAAGATAATTTCAGTACACATAATGTAAATGTATATCTCCTGTAACTATTTAGAAATACATTTGAATTAAAGTTCTGCACCCAGATTTCAGTTTCAAAAACACTTATTTTGAACTATGAATTTGGAAGAGTATGTGAATCAACTGTCGTGATTACAGGCTTCTTCCCCAAAAAAACTGAAAGCTGTAGACAACACTTTTACTTTCCTTTCCTCTTGGTTTTCATAGAAATAAAAAGTAAATTAATAAAATAAAATAAATAAATTGATAAAAATAGAATCAAATTAAAAGAACCACAAAGGAGTAATAGGAGGGTGTTCAGAGCAATATACAACATTGGCCACAATATTTACTTTGCCTCAGCTATTTTATTAAAATGAAAAAGTCCCCACAGATCTCGGGGAATATCCAATTTAATTTTTTTTTTCTAATGGCGCAACCTTCATGATTGCTGTCAGTAGCACTGGAGTTTATTGATTATAAAATGTGCATTTAATATAATGATTCTTATTATAGAAGTGGTTTTACACAATAAATATGCTTTATGTGGGTGATAGATCTAAACCTTTTAGAAGATCTATGCATTAATGTACCAAACTTATTACAAGAGGTTCATGGAGACAGAGCAGGCGAAGGATATTACACAGCAATGTGGAAAGCTGTCCAGAAAGCAGCTATGGCATAACCAGGAATTAAAAGCAATTTTTATTTCCTCCTGATGACATCATCTTTGATGAAACTAGTAGGGCAGAGATGAAACACACATCATTACGCATTTGCGATCCCGACAGGACCATCTTGGATTCTGGAATATGAGTTGTTTATATCAGTGGTTCTCAACCCTGTCCTGAGTACCCCCAACAGGTCATGATTTGGGAATTTCCCTTAGATAAAATAGCTGTCCAAAATACCAAGCCATTGAATCTGATTTAAAGTACCTGTGCAAGATAAAGGAAAACCTGAAAACATGGCCTGTTGAGTACTTGAGTTGAGTGCCTGGCTCTCATCTCTTCATTGTAAGTGCACTGCGGAGAGCATGTATTTTTCTTTTTTATGATACTATGTCCAACTGAGTATATATGCACAGGGATCTATTACAACACAGCTGTACCATTGTTTGGCATGTGGTTTTGAGGAACGCTGGATATCTTGGATTGATACATAAGCACTGGTTGACCACTCTTAATTGGGGGGTCATATTATTCTGGTAAGCCTCCCTCTGTTGCACACTGAGGTGCTGTGTGGTTTATCATTAAGAAGTTTGGTCGCGTTTGGTATCCACATCTGTCATCTCCCTCATAATCGAAGAACCACTGAATTCACAGTTTTTCGCTTCACATTTGGATTTCTCTGTTTTATTTTTTCAATTTGTGGTGACACATAGTAGTTTGATATATTTGCATTGCACTATTGTATTGCACTTACATTTTAATTTATCTTAGCCCTGCACTATTGTTTTGTGAATGTTATATTTTTAATTGAATTTGGCAATAAAAGCACCAATTACATAGCACATTTAGATATTTGGAATGGGAAACTATAGCTTACCTCAACATATTGCAAAGTCTTTACAGGAGGGAGACCAGAAATGCTGGCACACAGAGGTACCTTGCCATCCCTGTGGATTAATTGCCCCCAGGAACCCTTAACCCAAACTTGGACTCTCAAATATGGTAGTAGCTTTGAAACTGTTTTATCCCCTTCTTTTCCTGCCATAATTCATTACTTGTCCCTCAATATGATGAGCAGCCTCACTGAACAAGTGGGTAGTGCAGAAGGTGTGAAAAGGTGTGTGGAAGAACAGGCTGAATGCATGCTGAAGTTGCAATTTGCATAAATGCCCACTTCAGGACTTCTTAGGCACTTTAAAGGGGCCTGCTGTTGAGGTCTGCAGCTACTTTAATTAGCCTGCTGAATGCACAGGTTTACAATTATTGGCCATTGAATAAGATGAAAATGGTTCCCTTGCCTAATTAACTGCTCAGATATAGAGCCAACAAGCTGGCACATAGAAAACAATAACATGATCTGACAAATTATGCCTTTTCTATGTTCCTTTGCGTGATTAAAAATTTCAGATACATAATAAGCATCACATGTGGGGCAAAAAGTGTTACAGCTTAGGCAGTTTGATGCCATCATGTATGGGACCTAGATTCTAGATACAAGTGCTGCTGAGGGCCGCAGCATCAAAATGCAGAGATACTGCAGCTATTGCTAATTTAAAAGCTGTGCTGTGCAAAGTAAATGTTTCACTAAACCCATCTGTCATTTGGTTCAATACAAATCTCAAATACCAGACAATGAGAAGTGCTAAGGCTTGATTTCAGTTTCAGGCTGAAAAAAAACACCTTAACATTGAAAAGTAATAGGGTCAATTTAAAAAGTTTCTGAAACTGCAAACCTCTTATAACAAAAATGTACCTTTTAACCAAAACCAGATATGAAATTCTTAAAGAGATAGATGCAGTATCATCAATTATAGCGGTGAAGGTTTGTGTGATTTTTGTCAAGAGAATGGTATAGTTCTGGGTAGCATCTTGTTCCAACACAAAAACATTCAAATAAGAATATAGATATCAGCAGAGAGGGCAAGGAGAAGTAAATGGAGGTTGTCGCTATAGGGTGTAAAGGTATGCAAAGGAACATATATCAGAAGAGGTTGAAATCTTTTCATAGGCTGCTCCTCTTTTAGGGCCAACTATAGCCAAAACTTTTTTTTCCAAGTTTGCAACAGAATGGTGAAGAGTCAGAATTTTCATTTTTTACTGTTGACTGTGCCCCCACAGAGGAACAAATGTGTGGCTGAGTTTGGGCTTTAACATATACAAGACAATTAGAGGCAAAGAGAGGACAATTTGACTCATCCAAGCAAGAATTGAAAGTTCAAGCCAGCTTTTTATCTACAATGCAGAAATATATTTAAGATCCTGAAGATGCATGAGACAATCACCAATGCAATAAACCAAATATTAGAAGGCTGGAGAATTCTAGTGTAGCCATGTGCTCCCTCGAGAGTGGCTTGTAGTAATGGTTCACCTGATAGCTGACCACAATCACACCATATTCACACATCCAGACACACTGATCAGGCCGGTTCTTGTTTTTGTTGTTTTATTTGGGGAAAATAACTTGGATGGGGATAAGGGGTAACTGGGATGCCCAAAGAATTATGGTACAAGGTTCCCATATACAAGCCTGTATATTCACACTTCACTGCAGACTCTCCCTCTGCAGACTATTTCTCCTTACAACACTCCAGCACTTCACTTGCTGACCGTTTCTCTTACAGTTCTCTCACTATACAGAACTCACATCTTTCCACTCCTTTGCTTCTCTCCAGCTTCAATATGTGTAGGCTTGTCTATTTGACTATAAATTATATGTGTTGTTTAGATAGTCTCTCACACTACATAATTATTAGTAAATCTGAATGATGTTGTACAGAGATTGTACAATGACACTATAGGATATATATATAGAAAGCTACCCAAATTGGTCAAAAGAGCCAAGAAACATAGAAACATAGAAAAGTGACGGCAGAAAAAGACTGGATTAGTCCATCGAGTCTGCCCCTTTTTATTTTTTTTTGTTTTCACATTAACCTTGTTGTCTGACTATAGATTTATGTTTATCCCAAGCATGTTTGAAGCCATTTACTGTTGACTGTCTCACAACCTCTGTTGGTAGTTTATTCCAATCATCAACCACCCTCTCAGTAAAATAATACTTTCTAAGATTAGTTTTGAACTTCCCTCTAGTTAGTTTGAGGTCATGTCCCCGTGTTCTTGATTTTGGTTTTATATTGAAAAGACTGCCCTCCTAAACCTTATTCACCCCCTTGATGTATTTAAATGTTTCAGTCATGTCTCCCCTCTCCCTTCTTTCCTCCAGACTGTACATATTAAGTTCCTGAAGTCGCTGTTGGTATGTTTTATCCCCCAGACCTTTCACCATTTTTGTTACCGGTCTATGGACTCGTTCTATCTTATCAATATCTTTTTGTGAGGTCTCCAGAACTGGACACAGTATTCTAAGTGAGGTCTCACTAAAGATCTATATAGAGGAATCAGAACCTCCTTCCTCCTGCTGGTGATCCCTCTACTGATACATCCCAGAATTCTATTTGCTTTTCCCACTGCCTGGTTACACTGTTTGCTCATTTTGCAATCATCTGAAATAAGCACCCCAAATCTTTTTCTTCTGTAGTGCTGGCTAACACTGTGCCCCCAATGCTGTACTCTCTAAGCGGATTCTTTTTCCCTAGATGCATTATTTTACATTTAGAAATATTGAACTGCAGTCTCCACTGCTTTGACCAATCTTCCAGCAATGCCAAATCATGTTACAGACACCTCCAGGGATATCAACCCTATTACACACCTTTGTATCATCAGTAAAGAGACCTACATTGCCCAGCAAACCTTTAGTTATATCACTTACATATAGGTTAAATAGAACAGGACCCAGTACAGAGCCTTGTGGTACCCCACTAGTGACTGCTCTCTGCTCTGAGTG